>PVKY010008182.1:0-14284 GCA_004027775.1 Bradypus variegatus
TAAGGCTCGTCGGAGGTTACCTGAGCCCATTCACTAAGACAGTTGCGACAAATGGCACCCAAACTCCTGCGTGGATGACGAGCAGCCGTTTGGAACTCGAGATTCCCAGGAGGGGCCTCAGCTGCCGCTTTATTGCCCGTAACCCAAGAGTAATAAAGCAAAACAGCTCTTACTCGGTGGTTCAAGCATGAACTGCCAACGGCCTCACCCGGCTATCTGCTCACCGCGAGGAACCCAGACCTGGACCCAAAGACACGGGAGACCCGGTCCCAGCTGGAGCTTCCGACTCACCTCACCGAGGGTCCCGGGGAGGACGGAGCTCGGGGGGCTCCCAGGGCCGGCGCTGGATCCCACTCACGACACCGCAATTGCCACAACGGAGACACAACGGGGGCCTCGCTGCCAAGACAGGAGTAAGGCTTTACTGAGCAAGGGCCCTGCTGCTGCCTTCTCTTGCCCGGGAGGCCCTGACGGCGGGGTGCAGGGCGGGCAGCGTCCCGCTCCGCCCCGGCGGCCGTTATCGCCGCGCCAGGCCCGGGTGGAATGAATGAACGCGGGACCCACGCGACCCCTCGGGCACGGCCAGCCTCCGCGAACCCCGACGAGGGGGCGCCGGGCCCGGGAGGCTTCGACGCGACCCCTGGGCCGCCGCGCAGCCCAAGGGCCGAGCCCGCGGCGCCGTAGCGGGCACTCGGGCCCCGGGCCCGAGCTCCGCACCCCGGGGCCCTCCCGCCGCCGTCGCCGCCGTCGCCGCCAGGGCAGGGCCTCACCCCGAGCCCACCGCGCGCGGAGCCGCCCCCGCCGCCTCACGCTCCTCAGCCGCCACCACCGAGCGAGGCGGGGACATGCAAATGGCCAACGGTCTCTGCAGCGCCGCGCCGCGCAGGCGCAGGACGCCGTGGGGTCCTTATGCGCAGGCGCGGGACGCCGCCGGGCCTCTCTGCGCAGGCGCGGGACGCCACGGGCCGTCAAGGGCAGGCGCAAGCTGTTGCCGCCGCCGAGCCCTGCCGCGCAGGCGCGCTGTCCCTTGCTTCGGGACGGACGCTCCCGAGGCGACAGAGTTCTACGACAGGGCAGCGTCAACGGCGAACAGTCAGGAAAAAGCGTTAGGGACGCCGCCGCCGCCGCGCAGCAGGTGGTTCTTTTGGCTTTACCTGCGTCCGCAGTAGTCCCGGGATCGTTCCGCTAGGAGGCTGGGGGCGGGGCGGTATTAGTGCGCTTGCGCGCGTACGGCGGCCCGCAGGGGTCAAGTCGGCCCTTTTAGTGACAGCCGCGAGCCTCACCTCCTCCCCACGTGGCCGCCGAGACCCGGTGAGCAGCTGCGGCCGACGCCCCTCGCGCGCGGGGAGGGGAGTGGGCGCCGCGGGGCCGGGCTGGCGACGGGGTCTCGATTTGGGGGGAATGAAGGAATCTTAAAAAGCCGGCGAGGAATCCAAATCCCCCGGTTCTCTGGACTCAGCTTTGTTTCCATTCATTTATTCATTGATCCGTCGCCCCTAAGCTGAGCGCGTGCTGCGCATCCAGCTCTCCTAGCCCCCCAGCTTTCATGGAGGGTCAGTGTCATAGGTGATGGGGACCAGACAGCACAAGGGAATCAATAAGTGAACGGTGTCGCTCTAGGTAGAGATGACACGGTGCAAATACTAAGAGGAATGAGGCGGCTGGAAAGCGGGACTGCAGGTAGATGGGGAGGGTGAGAGAGAGATGGGGTGAGGCCTAGCAGGGAAAGTGCTGGTAAGGAGAGAGGGTTTTGTTCTCTGAGGGTCGGGAAGCCGGCACAGGGGGTGTGCCGGGCAGGTGAGTGGTGTAGACTTCTGGGTGGGGCATAGAGTGTCAGGGCGTGGCCGGGAGGGGGAGGTGCCTGGACCGCGGTGGGCGGAGGGAGGTGCAGGGGCACGTCCCGGGGCTGTTTTGTTTATTGGTGAGTAAAACCGTGGCTTAGAGAGAACTGGTGGGGGTGCCTTGGGAATCCCCAGTGCCCACCTCCCTCCCCCGCACACCTCAGCCGCATCACGGGGGCTGGTAATGCTTTTTGCAGACTCCCCTGGCCTGTCGGCCCCCCAGCTGGTGCCCAGATGAGCGTGTCCAGGCGCCATCTTTTCTCCTGACTTGTTCCGGCCCTAGGGGACCCTGGAGGACTCTACTCAGGCGCAGTTACAGGACTGGACGCTGACATTCCCGGCTCAGCGAGCTCAGGACTGACCAGAGGGAACGTTATGGGGCAGGGGAGCCAGGCCAGAGAGCACAGACTCCGAATGAGAAACCACGGAAGGCTCCCAGAAGGAGGTAGCCTGGAAGGACTGGCAGGAGCTTTGCAGAAGCAGGATAGAACGATGGCGTCCCAGCCTGGCCCCTTACTGCCCGTGTGACCTCAGGCAGGGACTTCCCATCTCTGAGCTTCAGCTTCCTCATCTGTAGAAAAGGCGTGGTGGTGGCACTCACTGCTGGCCCACTAGGCTGGAAGCGAAGGGACACACCTGATCCTGCAACTCCCAACCCGGAAGCCCCTGCCCCCAGAGCTGGCCGGGACTCCAGGCCACCCCAGAAACTCTTTACCTGTTGACAGAAGAGCCATACTCTTTTCCTTCACCACTGACCTGGCAAGTCCTAAACAAACTGTTGTTCTGGAGCAGAAAGGAGAGGTGGGGAGATGTCCAGGGAAGTGAGCTGGGGGTGGGGGTTGATGCCCCACTCCCCCTCCCCAATAAAAATTAAATTGGCCAAATTATCTGTTAAGCAGCAAAGGAAAGGCTCTTTGCCACCCGCCTGTCCCTTTTCCCCCAATGCACCCTTTAGGCCATGCATGGACCAGGAGCCAGAATCCAAACAAATTGTTTTAAAGGACGTTCCGACAACTGAGGAACGTTGCTCATGGGCTGTATATTAGAAAACAGCGCTGTTAGTGGGCATAGAGTGTAATAGTAATAGCTACATAATATCTTAAAATAGTTTAGTAAAGGCCACTCGGTCATCTGATGTTCACACTGGCCCCTGGCTTCCAGGCTGCATGTGGGCTGGGCTGGCTGTCATTTGTTGTTGCTTTTAAGCAATAACATTTTTTCAATTGATCTGTAATTTACATAGCATACTGTTGGCCCTTCACAGTGTACATGTCAGTGGTTTTTAGTACATTCACAAGATCGTGCGAACGTCACCACTGTTTAGTGCCAGAACCTTCTCACTGCGGAAGGAAGCTCCTTCCCCACGAGTGACCCATCACTCCCATTCCCTTACCCCCCCCCAGCCCCTAGTCTATTTCTCTCCCTGAATTTGTCTGTTCTGGACATTTCATATGGGATCCTACAATATGTGGCCTTTGTGTCTGGCTTCTTTTTTTCAGCATCATGTTTTCTAGGTTCATGGTTCATCCATGTTGTAGCCTGTATCCAAACTTCCTTCCTTTTTCATGGCTGAATAATATTCCGTCACCTGGGTGGACCACATCGTGTTTATCCATCATCTGTCTATGGACAGTTGAGCTGCTTCTGCCTTTTGGCTGTTGTTTAATTCCGCTGTGAGCGTTTGTGCGCAAGTATTTGCCAAGTCCCTGCTTGCCATTCTTTTGGGTACATACCTAAAAGTGGAGTTAAGGGGCCACATGGTAATTCTGTGTTTAACTTTTTGAGGAACCATAAACTGTCTTCCACAGTTTATGCACTATTTTGCATTCCTACCAGCAGTGTACAGGGGTTCCAATTTATCCACATCTTTGGCAACACTTGTTAATCCACCTCCACCACTTTTTTCTTTTCTTTTCTTTTAAATAATAGCCTTCCTAATGTGTGCGAAGTGGCATCACGCTGTGGTCTTGATTTGCATTTCGTTAAATGGCTAATGATAATGAGCATCTTTTCATGTGCTTAGCAGCCATTTGTCTGTCTTCTTTGGAGAAATCTATTCAAGTCCTTTTCCCGTATTTTAATTGGGCTGTTTGTCTTTTTGTTTTGAGTTGTCGGAGTTCTTTATATGTTCTGGCTATTAAACCTTTATGAGATATATGATTTGCAACCGTTTCATACCATCCTGTAGATTGTTTTTTCACTATCTTGATACTCTCCTTTGATGTACAAAACTTTAATTTTGATAGTCTGATTTGTTTTTTTTTCTTTTGTTGCCTGTGCTTTCTTTCCTTTTTTTTTTTTTAAATTGCTTTTTGGTTATTACATTCCTACTGAACCTTCTCTCTCCTTTTTTTTAACATTTTTTATTGAAATATAACATATATACAGAATAGTGGTAAGTTTCAAAGTACAATTTAAGAAGTTATTATAGAGCAAATTAATGTTGTGGGTGGGTTACAGTTTCATCATTTCCGTTATTTCCTTCTAGCTGTTCTAATACCCTAGAGGCTAAATACATATATATATATATATTTATTTACTTAAAGATTCCATATCCGTTATCCTCTGTTAGATCCTCTCTTGTCTGTGGCCCCCCCCTCCTTCTTGTTTGATCACTGTCTCAATCTTCAGGGATGTCTAGGCAGTGACACCCTAACTTTTTCATGTTGAGAAGGGGGGTCGACGTTATGGGGGAGGGCTGCATCTGGTTGACGTTCTTGGAGAGGCTGTGCCCCTGGGTTTGGGGACTTATCTGGCATAGGAACACTCTGGCGGATTTAAGTTTCTGAAAAATAAACTTAGTGAGTGAA
The DNA here is from genome assembly GCA_004027775.1 of Bradypus variegatus. Taxonomy (NCBI): domain Eukaryota; kingdom Metazoa; phylum Chordata; class Mammalia; order Pilosa; family Bradypodidae; genus Bradypus; species Bradypus variegatus. Next base: position 4,652 of record PVKY010008182.1, read on the forward strand.
ACTTTTATAGAGTCTTTATTCTTTAGGATTTTCAGGGTGCCCATGCTTTCTTCATATCTAAGAATCTGTTGTCTAACCCATGGCCATGAAGATTCCCCTTGTTTTCATCTGAGAGTTTTGTCATTCGGGCTTTTATGTTTAGGTCACTGATCCATTTTGAGGTCCTTCTCATGTGTGGTGAGAGGTGGGCTCCCATTCGTTTTAGGGTGTGGCTATCCAATTGTCCCTGCACCATTTGTTGAAGAGACTGTTTCCCAATTGAACTGACCTGGCTCCCTTGTGGGAAATCAATTGGCCGTAGATGTGTGGGTTTATTTCTGACCTCAATTGTATTCCATTGGTCTTGACGTCTGTCCTAATGCCAGTACCACACTGTTTTGGTTCCTATAGTTTTGTAGTAGGTTTGAAATTGGGAAATATGAGTCCTTCAACTTGGTTTTCTTTTTCAAGATTATTTTGGCTATTTGAGGTCCTTGAAATTCCATATGAATTTTAGGGTGGGTTTTTACATTTCTGCGAAAAAAAAAAAAACGTCTGGAATTTTGATAGGGATTGCATTGGTCTGAAGAGCACTTTCTGGGAAATAGTCCCATGTTGACAATATTAAGTCTTCCATTCCATAACCATGGGAAATCTTTCCATTTATTTAGGTCTTTCAGCAGTGCTTTGTAGTTTTCATTATATAAGTCTTCTGCCTCCTTGGTTAAATTCATTCCTAACTTTTTTTTTAGATGTTATTGTAAATGGAGGTTATTTTGTTTTGTTTTCCCCTTTTGGATTGCTCCTTGCTGATGTACAAAAATTCAACTGATTTTTGCCTGTTGCTTTTGTATCCTGAAACCTTGCTGAACTCATTCATTTTTTTGTGTGGATTCCTTAGGAACCTCATCTTAACAAAATACATCTACAAAGACCCCATTTCCAAGTAAGATCATGTTCTGAGGTTTTGCATGAAATTTGGGGAGCACACTCTTCAACCCAGCACAACTTCTTCTTTTCTCTCTCACACTTATGTGTCGAAAACCCTGGGTTGTCACCCTGTGGTTGAGGCCTTCCGGTGGGGCTCTGCAGCCACCTCCATGCTCTGGGTGACTGTGACCCCTGCCCCAGAGGTCTGTACCACCCAACATGCTCGCCGCCCGCCACACGTGGCTGTTTAAATCTAAGTTAATTAAAACTATACGGAACTAAACTCTCAGTGACTTACCTTTCAGCTGCTCAACCGCCACGTGTGGCCGAGGCCATCCCGGAACACCGAACCAGTGGGTTCAGTCGATATCCGCCTGAACCACCCACCCGTCCTCAGATCCCCTGTCCCTTTGCGGCCAGTTCTGACCCTCGCTGAGACCTGTTCCCCGTTGTTTGATGAGCTGGGCTCGTCTGGAAAGCGTCATCTCTTGGGGGACCTGGGCCCTCTTGGGTAGGGGAGACGGGATCCCAGTTCTCAGAACAGCGAGTTGGGCCGTCTGTCTCCCAGTATGAATGGGCTGCTGGATTTTTGTTTTAAGGAATGCTCAATTGTCCCACCTCTGGCTGGGGGCAGGGACTGCCCCTTTGGGCTTGCTCCCGAGCCCCCTTTCCTTCTCTTTATTTTTTTATTTTTACCGTGGTAACATACATGCAATATAACATTTCCGCTTTAGCTGCTTTCAAGTGGACAGCTCAGTGGCCTTAATCACCTCACACAGTTGTGCCGCCGTCTCCACCATCCTGACCGGGACTTTTCCATCCCCCCAGAGAGAGCTGTGTGCCACCATCTGAGTCCTTCCAATACGGCTGCAGAAGCTCTCGGGGCCGCAGGCTGCTCCGATCTCAGCCTCCTGCTGCCACACCTGCAGGCAGCCTGGCCCCTCCGGTACAAGGTGGGGTTTGGGGGCCACCATTGGCATCGGGGGTGCTCGTGGCTGCTGGGGGAAGCTCCTCAGTTCCCTTTTCTAGAAAAGTGGGTTCACCTCCATTTAAGAGTAAATGCGTCACAAGTTCATATCGCTATTCCCCATGCAAATTTAGGACTGCTACGTCTGTGCGTAACGTCTCCAATTTTGTTGATGAATCTTTGTTCTTTTAGGCGGGTTTTGAATGGCAAACACCTTATTCCTTAACTTGCCACGGCTGTAATGGCCTCAGAGTAGCCTCACCAAGACCATTTCCAGTCGCAGGATTCCCAAAAACTGTCGGAGACCTTCTCTTGTGGTCTGTTTGAATGGACGGTCCTATCTCTGCATTTCAGAACACCCTGAAGCAACCCCGTCTGTAGACAGGAGAGAGCAAGCCCTGTGGGAGAGGGTGAATGGATCAGCTCAATTCATGGGCGATCAATTCATTTGGCAATCGCTTTCATTTTCACTCTCGGTGGTTGTATTTTCCTGACAGTCCCCATTTCACATTCCCGTTTGGAGTGAGCAGCCCGGCTTCCAGGTCTGTCCTCTACTCTGTCCACCCCTGACCCTTATCGGGAATTATTTCGATTAATTTTTTGTTTGTCTTTCCTTTGAAATAATGGTTGACTGGCTGGTTGGTTTTTACCACTAGGACACACACGCACGGCTGCATCTGCGTGCGTGACCCTTGCCCTCTCTTAGGCGGGAGGTGGCCCTTCCGTATGCTCTCAGATGTGGGGTTCTGCCGGGGGTCGCCCCCTCTGCCCCCCGCCGCTGCTTCCCATGTACCAGTTGAGGTGGTTTGGCTGCCCCCCCAGGTGCCTGCCCACCATGACAGAGCTCTTGTCTCGCCTTCGTTGCCCAGCTTGGGGACGCCTGCCAGCTGGACCCCACGGGGAGCCTGGCCATGGCCGCCCGGCGCATCACCCAGGAGACCTTTGACGCGGCCGTGCTGGAGAACATCCGGGAGTTTGAGATGGGGCCGGAGGACGCGGTGGCGGAGGCCGTGGAGCAGTTTGAGTCCCAAGGTGGGCAGTGGCAGGAAGCAGCATGGGCCCTGCGCCCTGGGAGCACCCCCCTCACACATGCGCACACATGCGCGGCCCTCTGGGTAGTCTCGTTTCAGTGGTTGCTTCCTTGGAGGGGCTTTCCCTAAGGGGACCACCTCCCAGAAACAGTGCTGTCTGTCTGTCTGCCCCTCGCACCCCCACCTGAGCTCCCTTGGCCCCCAGGAGACAGGTGGTTTGCTCCAGCAGGGCCCTGAGATTGGGGTCCAGGGCTGTCGCAGAGCCACGTGGGGGGTTGGAGATGCAGGAAAAGGGTCCGTGGACCACCGGATGGTGACTGGGCGCTGTGGGGGCAGCTGTGGGTCCCTTTCTCTCTGTCTGGCACTGTGTTGTGGCCTCCCTTGCTCGCAGCCAGCAGCAGGGTCCACCTCGCATAGCCGCCAGGTTGGGGGACAGGGACAGGGGCAGCCATGGGGAGGCGGGGAGCAAGCCAGGGGCAGGGGGCTGGGGGCTGGGCCGGCACCACAGAAGGGTCCCTGACCCCAGCCCTGGCTTGTTCCCTGCAGGGGTTGATCTCAGCAACATTGTGAAGACAGCACCGAAAGTGGCCACGGACGGGTCCCAGGAGCCAAAGCACGACATCCTGCAGGTAGGAGCCAGCGGGGGCGGGCGGTTCTGGGGGGCTGAGAGCCCCGGGTGACAGATGGGGGCCCCGAGGGTAAGTGCCCCCCAGCACCCACGGGTGGACGGAGAGCGCGGCTGGGTCCTCCTGAGCCTGGGCCTGGGTGACGGACGGCCTCCTGGCAGCACCCTGAGGGCCCACTCTCCGCACGGCCCCCGCGTGACCCCGCAGCCAGCGAAGGCTCCCTCTAGGGCTCGGGCAGCATAGGGCCTACAGGTCCTGGGGGACGTGGGTCAACACCCCGGGGAGCCTCCTCTGGAGCCTCCCGGGTTTGTGCAAAGAAAGAGGTCGGCAGGGACCATAGGAAGAAAGAGCAGGACGGTGGTAAGAGCTGTCATTTATTGAGCACCTGCTGTTTCCCAGCACTTCGCAGCCAGGATCCCCTTAGCACTTAACATATGTGGGGCAGGCGCTGGTGTCCCTGATTCCAAGGGAGAGAAACGAGGACGGGGCAGGGGCTTGCTGCCCAATGACCTGCTCCGCCCACGAGGAAGGCCGAGCTCGCTGGGGTCACATGCTTGCCCTCAGGGCCTCCATCGAACCTGGTAAACTGGCGGTAGGTTCCCGTGTTCGTTGCACATCGGCCCTGAGCTGGAGGCTTCCCTTGCACTTGCTCAGTTTTTCTCCCGACAGCTCCTTGCAGGGTTAGGGTTATTAGCTCCACTTTACAGGTACTGAAATTAAGATCCAAAGAGCTAAAAAAGAGGTCTTCCCTGGCAGAGTAAACAAGGGCAGATTGGGAAAGGAAACCTGGACAGGAAACCAGCCCTGCCTAAGGCAAGGCTCTCGTCATCTCCTGCCTCTCAGAAGTCTTGTGAAAGTTGCCTTATCACTGTTTTCTTCTGCCTTTCTTCACTAGTGAAGGTGATCATATGTCCAAAATATTGGCTACCTAGTTCTTTTGTGGGCCTGAGCTTGTCTTCTGTCAGTTTTTCTGTTAGGGGATGTTCATCTTATTGATTTATAGGAGCACTTTATATATGAAGGATCTCAAGAACAGTAGTAGCTAGCAATCATGGAATGCTCAGCATTGGGCTAACTTCTTAAGAATGCATTATCTCCATCTGTGACCAGCCCGTTTGACCGATGAGGAAACAGACTTCCCAAGGATCAGTGACCTCCTGAGTGTCACGGGGAGTAAGGACAGGGCTGTGAGCCCGACCCAGGTCCCTCTCCAGTGAAAGCTGGGCTCAGAACTGCTCTGCTGTCTTCCACCCTAAGAACACGAACATGTTCTGGGCATAAAAGAATCAAGCAGAGCTCAAGTGTTTATAGTAAAAACTGCAAGTCCCTGCCCTGTCCCTCCTGGTCTCCCTGCTCTGTCTTCCCCGGAGGCGGCACCCCGAACTCAGGCTTGCACCCCACCATCCTCGTTCTCACCTCGCCCCTGAAACAGCCCCCTCCTTACAGCCCCTCACGGCACCGTCCACCTCTGCTTGTGTGCAGGGGCTTTAGTGTGTGAAAAACACTGCTCTGCTGAGGGCGAGAAACCCACCTCGGTGGGCCTTTTGAAACGAATCTGCTAGAGCCCTAGTGTTTGTTGTAAACAGATGTGTAGAAATGTAACCAAGACTTCCCTCTGAGTAAAGCGTGAGTGAAGCTCCTTCACACGCACGGGGGGCTGCAGAATCAGAGCCCTCACAGGGAGGAGGGAACCCAGGGCTAGCGGCAGATCCTCCGCCGGTGACAGGGACGGCCGAGAGGCACAGCCGGCCATCGCCACCCCAGCAAACGCCATCTCCGAAGCCAGCAGGCCCAGCCGTCCGGGGCCTGGGAAACCAGGCTTCCCCATCCACTGACGTAGAAACTCAGCTCTGTGATAAGATCCGGGACAAAGGTTTAACTGAAACTTGAGGGACGCTGCTGTGCAGGTATTTGGGATGGATTTTTCTCTCATATTTGACGATACACGCACCTTCGGGATTCCAGCCCTGCACATGCCCAAAGGCACGTGTGTCAGAAATGTTTTCAACTTTCTTGCGAGGCTTCCTGCTGGAACGCATGCCATGCCCTCTGTTGGTGGTTTTTTAACCTTTTATTTTGAAATGATTTCAAATTTACAGGACAGTTACCAAAATAATACAAACCTCATCCTGGAAACTCCCACATAACCCCCCCCACCCCCCGAGCCACCACTTTGAACATTTTGCCAAATTTGCTGTATCATTTTGTCTGTCCATCCGTCCATCCATCCATCCATCTATTCTGAACTTTCAAAAGCAGGTTACACACATCATGCTCTTTAAACACATAATACTTCCCTGTACGTTTCCTAGGAGCAAGGATTTCAATTATGTAATCACCTTACCAGGTTCGAGCAATTTAACACTGATGCAAAGCTGACAGTCTGCGTTCCAGTTTTTCCTTAGGTCCCAGTAACGTCCTTTTGAGCCTTTTCTCCTCTGTCCTTAGATCCTGTGTGAGGTCATTCATTGCATTCCATTGTCATCCTTTTCTTAGTTGCGTCTCTTTTTATTGCAGAAACACGTACAGAACACAAACCTCCCCACCCCAGCCCCTCCGTGCACGCTGTTGGGTGGGATGAATCACATCCACGATATTGTGCCCCCCCACCTCCCATTCCAGAACTTTCCCTCCGCCCCACACAGAAACCCTGTGCTCATTGTGCACCGACTCCCCAGCAACCCTGCCCCACCCAACAGCCTGTGCTCTCCTTTCCGTCTCTATGACCTTGCATTTTTTCTGATATTTGCTTTCATGCCAACTTCACTTCAATAGGACCCACGAACTATGATCCTGTCCCCGTCTGTCCCCCTACCTGTGTGTGGTTATGTGATGAGTCCAAAACCACTGATTTATCGTTAGATTTTATGCATTTGCCATTTAGATCTTGTTGGAAATAAAAAAGCCAAGTTACAAATAAAATATACGCTGGTCTGGCATTTGCATTGATCCGTGTCGTTACCTTTCCCGGGACTGTTATTTCTTCGTGTGGCTCTGGTCACTTGCTCAGTGTCGTGTCCTTCCAACCTGCAGCGCTCCCTGCAGCTTCTCTTGCAGGGCCAGTCCAGTGGTAACGAATCCCTCAGCGTTTGTTTACCTGGGCAAGGTTCTCTCTCTAGCTTTCGAAAGATAGAGTTGCCGGTAATTCAGTTCTAGGCTGGCGGTGTTCTCCTTCTGGCAGTTTAAGTATGCCACCCCCTGCCTTCTTGCCTCCAGGGGTTCTATGAGAAACTGGCTTTAGCGAGGCTCCTTGTGTGTGACGTGTCGTTCCAACCCAGCTCTTGAAGGGCTCGGTCAGCACAGCCTTAAGACCAAGGAACACGCCAGGCCCAGAGTGAGACGCGGGTTCATTAGGACTTACAGACAGGAGGGTTCTCCCGGCAGTGGCCGGCTGGAAAGTGGAATCAGTGCTCCGCAGGGGTGGGGGTGCAAAGGCTTGGGACAAAGCCTTCCAGAGGGTGTGAGGACTGAGTCTCAGCCGGGCCTCCTGACGCAGGGGTCTGGGGGTTTGTTACCAACAGTGACCCAGGAGGGGCGCTTCTGTGCTGTTCACTGTCCCATCTGCACGTTCTTCCTTCCCGAGCAGGTCTGAGGACTGTCAGTATCTGTCCCCGTCCTGCAGGCTGCTCCGGGCTGGGGAGCCCCATTCCCCATCGGGGCAGGGGAGCCAGGCCCTGGGTCCCTGCACATGCGGCTTCTCTCCTGCGACTTTTGGAATTCTCTCTTTGTGTTTGGCATTCAACAGTTCGATTATAACGTGGCACGGTGTGGGTCTTTTTGGATTTAACCTGCTTGGAGTTCATTGAGCATCTTAGATGTGTATGTTTATGTTTTTTGTTAAATTTGGGTAGTTTTCAGCTATTATTTCCTTGAGCGTGCTCTCTGCCCTTTTCTCTGTCGGGCTCTGTGTCCTTTTTCCTTGTTCTTTTTTCTTTACGTTTCTCGGACTGGACAGTGTCCATTGTCTTATCTTCGAGTTCTAATTCTTTCTTCTGCCAGCTCCTCCCTGCTACTGGACACCTCCAGGGAGTTTTTAATTTCTGTTACTGTGGACGTCAGCTCTGTTTGGTTACTTTTCATAATTTCCATCTTTCTATAGATCCTTACTTTCTGTTCGTCTGTCATTTTCCTGATTTCCTTTCGTTCTTTGTCCTTGTTTTCCTTGAGCTCTTTGAGCACATTGACGTCTTTCTTTTGTATGTCCCAGGTCTAGTCCTCCACACTGATGTTTTCTAAATCTTTTCATCTCCTTTGCCTGGGTGATCGCTTCCCGTTTCTTTGTATGTTTTGTTGCAACCTGGACATTTTGATATTTTACTGTGTTGTGGCTGGAGTTTACACCCTCTGGCTTCAGCTTATTTTCTGATAGTCTGTTGAGTTGTGACATCCAGCCAGCGAAGATCACAAATGTGAGGCTTCGTGAGGACTCGCCGACACAGCCAGCCTTGCCTTCTGTAGCAGTGGAGGCGGTGGAAAACCCTCCGGCTGCTGGTTTCTCTGGGACCCGGCCCCTGTGGTTCTGTGAGCAGATTCACCGGGGGTCCTGGCTGAGACTGCGGCCGGGAGCGGAATGGCTGCCAGGCGTGCCTTCTCTGTCCTCGCTGCCCTTCCTCGAGGGCTTACGGTTGAGTCGGGAGGAATCGACTGTGTGTTTAACGGGCTTCCCCGTGGCAGGTTCTCAGTCAGTCTTTGTGGAGCCGAGAGAGACAAAAAGGAGGCACCCAGGGGTGAGCTGGGCCTGGGGAAGACAACTCCCGCCCTCCTCGGAGAGCTGCCCACTGGCGGGAGCGCCGGTGAGCTGTGGCCACGTAACATATGGCCCCAGGCAGCAATTCTGTGGGTCAGCGGGGCCCGTCCTGGCCATCCTGCATATGGGGCCTGCCCGGGCAAGCAGCCAGCGCTGGAGTGGCCGAGACGTCTGTGCTCGGGGGCTGCAGGGGCGCTGGGTGGCAGGGTCTCTCCCTTGCCCTGCGGCTGTACTGCGTGGCCTCTTACTCGGTGCCCCGGGCTTCCGGAGGTGCCACGTCACCAGGGCTCTCTCCGTGTCCCTCAGGCCCTGGACGCCCTGCAGGAGAGCGTGGCCAGCGCGCACCCCCAGGAGGTGTTGGCCCACCTCGCCCGCTTCTGCGAGCAGTGCCAGCGGCATAAGGGCTGCCGCTTCCTGGCAGCACAGCACGGCGCCTACCCTGTGCTCCTTGCCGCCTGGCAGCTGGCCGCGGCGGGCAACCAGGACCTCCTGCTCCAGGCCCTCGACGCCCTCTCGGCGCTGACTGACGGCCAGCCCGACCTCCTGGATGCCCAGGGCCGGCGGCTGCTGGTGGCCACGCTGGCCAGGCACGCCAACACGGCCAAGCTGACCTCCTCGGGGCTGCGCTGCGTGCGCCACGCCTGCCTGAGGCACGAGCGCAACCGGCAGGACCTGGTGAGGGACGGCGTGCTGCCACTGCTGACTGGCGCCATCGCCCAGCACGGCCGCAACGCCGACGTGGTCAGGGAGGCCTGCTGCGCCCTGCGGGTCATGACCTTCGACGACGACATCCGCGTCCCCTTTGGCCATGCCCATGACCACGCCAAGATGATCGTGCAGGAGAACAGGGGCCTGCGGGTCCTCATCGAGGCCGCCAGAGGTAGGAGGGGCCGGCAAGTGGGCTCGGGGCTGCTTCAGGCACGGCTGGCTCCAGGAAACTTTGAGGCTAGCTCCTGTCGCCTGAGCCCAGGTCCCCCATCCATCTCTGGAGCCATTTGGGGAGGGCCACCAGCTCTGCCCAACCCAAGAGGAGCCCCCCCAGAGGAAGACAGGGGTGCCCCTTCTGGAAGGCAAGGGAAGGCTTGCTAGCCACTGCCATGCCAGTCCAGGCAGAGGTTTACACCGTTACTCCTGTCTACAAATTTGGGTGCCTATGGATAACGGCAGACAACGGGGAGCCAGTGCAGGGTTTCCCCCCAACAGAGCTGACGTTCAGGCCCCACAGCCCCAGCCCCACCTGGGAAAGGCCTTATGGTGGCAACGGCCTGGAAGCCCTGCGCGGCCAGGCTGCTTCCCCACTGGGTGGTCTCACGTGTTCTCAGCTGTTCCTGGGCAGTTGTGCCAGCCAGGGTT
>PVKY010008183.1:0-14284 GCA_004027775.1 Bradypus variegatus
ATCCATATGAACTTTTATATCAACTTGTCTAACTCCATTTAAAAAGCTTCTCCATTGATAATTAAAACACAAGACAACCAAACCAAACTAATAGCCTCTTTTAAATTGATTTGCAGCTGTTGTAAATAAAATATTTAGTACTTTTTTATTTCTTAATTTCCCACATCTAAAAGCTAGCCAATAGTTCATTTATTTTAAGCAATATTCCATACAATGTAACCCCAGATAATGAGTTAAATCTATATAATATTTAAGGCCAGAATTAAAGGGGAGTCAAGAGCTGATCAACACCTTCACAGAACCCACTTCCTAACTTGAACAGGCATTTAGAGGTAAGTAAGTTCTTGGATCTACACTGTCTTTTCTATGCCTAAGTCAGTCACTGAGCACCTCTTCTGAGCTAAAAATAAACCAATTATCAATCACAATTTTTTTAAGGCTCCACAGAATTTGGAAGGTTCAAGTCTATTAGGGACAGACACAGCCCTGTATATGAATAGGGCTTTAATTTTTAGGTAGCCTGGCCATTGTCTCAGCAACAACCAGCCACACTGTGACATGCTTTTTGAGGCTGAGCGACAGGATGGGAGATGCAAAGCTGGAGGCCCTGATGCTACTGGAAGAGGAAGATGCTGAGTATTGTGCCACAAGTATGATACCAAGCTTCTGGCTTGCTAACAAGGCAGATCATAAAGTCTGAATCAGTCTAGGTGTACAAACTAAGACTTGATTCTTAATAAAAACCTGTAAGTCTGCTGAAGAAATTAAAAATCCAACATCCCAATTAAAGCTGTGATGCAGAGCAGCCATAGAGTCTGCAGGCAAAGTGGGAGGATTTATAAATAAAAGTAAAGATTGTATGTCATAATCACCGTACCCTGGCAATTTAACCCACAGTTCAGTTTTAACAGTTTTAAGGCAAACCAGCTAGTCATTATTTGGCATCTAACATACTAGAGTTAAAAATGTGAGATCAAATGTTTGTATTACTTCACTGGTTTGTTCAAGTACTTAGATGAATATACCACAGTACAAAAGGAACCAGAGAGCTAAAAATAAAAGTTAACTACCAGGTGTTTTGTTGTTGTTGTTGTTGTTTAATCTTCAAAGAACATAGAAGTCTGGGTCTGTGAGATGCTGCTTAGGCAGTGCTTCAGATAGGAAGACTATCTGCTTACTTCCAGGGGGTACGTATTTACAACCCTCTGCTAATAATAATAATAATATATGGTATTTACTAAGTGAAGTTTGCTTTGCACCAAACATAATGCAAAGGGCTTTACGTGTAGTTATGCTGTACATTTTCACAATAATCTTGTAAGTAAGGTATTGTTATCCCTATTTCACAGATAAGGCAACTGAAGCCCAGAGACAGCTATCCTACAGCTTCAGTGAAAAACTATAAAGGAACTTGTTGTGAATGGGCCAAGAGACCTGAGTATAAAATAACTATCTAGGAACTATTTCTCTCCCTACTCAAGATCCCCACTAAAATTCATTCTTATAATTATTTCTGGAATGAGCTCCTCTGGGATCACAGGGAGATTCAGAGAGAAGGGGTATGGAGCACACAGAGGCTATTTCCAGCTCCAGCTGTATCAGTTACATACCTTCAAATCTCAAACTGCCTGTGGTGCTTTTCTACTAATTTTAAGAAACTGGCTGAGCACCCTCTGGTAATAAGAGGCCAAGAAGGGAGAGGTATGACTGAAAATGAACAGCTACATCTCAACACCTCCCAACACAGAGAAACAGACACAACAGAAGAACAATGTTGTTCAAAGATGCTCAGATTCCCTTCCCAGCAAAACTGCACCCCACCCACATTACTGTTCCCTTGGTTGCTCATTCAGACCAACTCTATATCCCACCTCTATCCCTTTCCCTGACTTCCCGATCAAGGCATAACCTTATCTCAGGCAGTCTAAAATTAAACTGTCCCACGAGTGCAGACATATTGAAGCTACCAATAAATCCTCTATCCCATCACAGAATGGGTTTTAGTACAAAAGCTGTGATTCCTATCAACAAGTCCTGGGAACAGCTCTGACATCTGCTCTTTGGTTTACAGAACCACGAAAGGCAAGTGAATCACCTTCACCTCAGAGTGCTAAGTATTCTCTGAAGTTACCCCCATATTGGCACCAAGTCCCTGAAGACAGCATAGTCATGTCAGCAAAAAGACTGGCCACACCTCCAAATAAAAATAATTACAAAATCAGCCAGGGGCTTTCCCCACATACTTAAAGAATTTTTTTTCCCCTAGTTTTAAAATTAGTTGGTGCTCAAAGAGTAAATGTAAGGTAAAATGTCTGCCACACTGTTTCAGAAACATCTGCCCCATTTTCTGTAAAAACTAGGACTTTTTAAATGCTGGTGATAAATTTAGATAAAATGCAGAAAAGGTTCCTAAAGAAATATCTAAAATTAACACTTAAAATAGGGAGAGGGTAAATCTATAATTCACTTCAAAGAGCCCTAAATGGTTATTTGGTTCAAGAGACTACCTATTAAATCGCTTACCCAATTATTTTTGGTAGCCAATAAATCTTCCAACGATAATATCTAATTTATCTCTAAATCACCCAAGATGCTCCCCTAAAATAGCTAGCTTTGTTGCAACTGAAGCTGTTTATAAACTATTTGCTTATCTAAACTCTTGCCCTGAAATACACACTCACCATCATCTGACCAATTTCTCTGAAAGAGATGACTCCTTTTCAAATTTAAAACCTGCTTCTGAATAGAACATGACTAAGTATTAGAAACAAAACAAAATTTAAAACTCTACTTTCTTTTTATTTCTAACACAACACAACCAGTATATAACTACAGAATGTCACATGCAATGAGTGAACACATCTAGGACTGAAAATACTTTCCAACTGAAACAAGGTATATTTATAGATCATCAAATAGAGGTAGCTTCAGAAGAGCAGTAAAACTCTTCTGCTCCCTGTCAATAGCCATTAACATATACTCCTCCTTCCCTCTTTTTCTTTAAGTAGCTTGCTTTATAAAGCATAATCTCTTGCAGGAGAAGAGCCTTTTAGTGATGCCCTGTAAACAGCGAGGACATGCTCTGAGAGGCTTCAGAACTTGGCAACAAGCTCCTAGCAAAGCTAAGACTTCCCAGCAAAGTTTAGTTTTTAAAAGAAGCCCAAATGCTTTTTCATCATCATGGAACTATGCCGGTTTCTGAAAGCTAAGATACCTGCCTAATGGGGCTCAGCACTCACTTGAATTTCAGGATCTCAATGCCTGTCTGCCTCATATTTGGAACTCTTATCAAGCAATTCTACTTGAAAGTCCTAGCTAAGCAAAATCAAGGTCAAGATGTGGAACATTAGGTGGCCTACTTATTTTCAGTGATCCAGCATAACAAATACAATAGGTAAATATTTTTCAGTAGCAGACATGATTTCTAATTCTAAACTCACTAGTATAAAAACTTCCAAGAGTACTGAAATGATATGACTGGGATTTTCTTCAAAATATTCTTGTCAGGGGAGGAAAGGAATAAGTGGGGATATAAAAGAAATAAGATTGACCATGGGTTTACTAAATTTTTCTCTCTACTTCTATGTGTGGAGTTTTTCCTTATAAATTCCATATGCACTGTACACTTTAAGATACCCATTTCCTGGCAAAATGCCCACCTGAGAATTTCCCAAGAATCGCACATTTCTCCAAAATATAGTCCCTTTCTTCAGAAGTGCTGTTTCCAATGCCTTGAAAAATGCCCTTACTCTGGTAGATTTAAACTATTAATTGGGATAGGATCCTAACAAAAGAGTGAAAGAGTAGAATGAAATAGGCAGTTTTCAACTAAGTCAGTTCTCCATGATTTCTTTTTAAGAAATTCTATTATAAGGTTATAGAAACAAATGCCTGAGATGGTTGGACACAGCCAAGAGAAGTTTCCTTTGAATAAATCTATCTTTTAACCTGTTCTACTGAAATGCTGGGAGATTAGTAAAGTGGAGAATAAGCTGTGCTGTCCCTGCTTCTGTAGGTACATACTCACTGCTGTCTCAGTCAATGCTACTTATACATCATTCTAGCAATGGGGAAGGAGCCCAGTAATATATGCCAAGCAAACAATTCTTCCCATTGACTGTATGTACCAGGATAGTAAAAAAGGTAAAATAAAGCCAGTAAGACAGGAAACTATACTCCCTAGTTCCCACCTTTTTAAGTGGGGAGAATGATAAACTCTTTCCCCATGAATATTAACAGCTCTACAGTTTCACCTAAGTCCACTTATGCCACAGTCAGACAGCTTTTTGACAGTTAAAGGCAGCAAAATGCCATAAAGTCTACTGAAAATAGTAAACAGAGTAAATTACCCTAACAAAACCTTAGTTTACCTGTCAATTCTCAGGATGTTATACATGACATTAAGCCTATGTTCTTAAAGATTAGGCATTAAATGCCAACACAAACTGAAGAACTTATGCTAGTTTCTATATATGTTGGTATAGAACTTTTTAAAAGTTCATGTATTAGTCTCATGGAAACTAAAGCCTTGTTTGTACCTCCTTATGAAAACATCTTAAAACACTGTAATTCAGAAATCTGATGTTACTCATCACCACCCAAGGTGACAACATTCCAGACTGGCCAACTTTGAGCAGGCAAAAAACTTGCTTGATGACAACGGTCATTTTATTCAAAACACAAAATTCATAGTAAATAGGCACTGTGGGCAACACTCCTTCTCAGTTTAGGAAATCATAAACAATGTGGCAAAAAATAAACACAGTACTAGAACTAAAGAGCCTAAGTATATTTTCCATCAGCTAGAAAAATGAAGACTATCCTATGAAGTGAGAATTAACATTTATTCTACTTAGACTTTGACATATTACCTCATTTAATCTGCAACTATGAGGTAGTTGCTACAATGACCATTTACACTTGGGAAATTTACAGATTGGAAAACTAAAAAAAGAAAGATTAAATAATTTACGATCCTCAATCTAGAAAGTGTCAAGGCAGTAATACAAATATAAAGCCAAGGTTTGGTTCAATAGCCCAGGAATCAAACCACTCCATGGATATCAAATCTTAAGAATCTTGGAGCAGCTCAACTGAAATAAACCAACATTTCAACATGGGAATATAATGGGTAATAAGTACAGCTTCCTTTTCCAAGCTCAACTTCAAAGTTTGTGAAAAGAAGTTATTTGTATAAAAGAATAGTTTTGCACTGAAGGAGTGACTGCACAAGATGACCTTTATGGTCTCTTAGAACTTGTGAATCTCCTAAATCTGTTCCAAGTAATCGGAATTATATTTATCAGGATCAAGACCACTTAGATCCCATAATCCAAGGCAACCTTCATTTTATCAGTCCAGACGACTCTGTGCAAACTTCATTTCCTGGGACTTCTTTCCTCACTTCTCAAATCTTTTCTTCTCATTTGCTAACATCTCCAGTTTTCCTAATAGATGTCTTAACTGCCACATGGAGTAGGCATAGAAAAAGCGAAAAGAGAAATTGGAACTTAGGGCTCAAAACTGAAAATCTGCTGCAGGGAGTTAACTATTATCTTGTAATGAGTCTGGTAACACAATCCATCCCCATGTCTACATAACATGTAAATGAACCATCTAAGCATCTTCACTCAATAACAGTACTACTCATTTATTAATGCCAATACATATATAGCTCTTATTTCCCTGATCCTCAGGCTGTTCAATAAAATTGGCCATCCACCACATCAGACTCAGAAGAAAAAGGAAAATCCAAACAGTTCTATTAAATTCATAATGATTATCTGGCTCAAAATTTTCAATTCAAGCACAAGAATTTGTACCATTCTCAGTATGTACCAAAGGGTATAAGTTAGAAGAGTATGTTCTCCAATCAAAACCACGAAAGATCATTAATAAGGGCTTGAGAGTCTTAATATTCCGGACTTGCGATTCTGTAGCTATTTAAAAACACTGGATTCTCACCCATCCTAACCATCAAATCTTCACTATCTCATCCTAGGTGTCCTCTGTATGTTTAGGTGAGTAACTCAGTATGTCAATTCTCCATTATTCGGATTAGCTGGGTGGACTTAGGTGTCTGACCATTAGCTACTGTCTATTTCAGGACTCAGTTCATCGTTTTTTACCACAAGGTGGGGGAAGGGAGGGCCAAAACTTATTTCATTTTATATTTGTCTCGCGACAAAAAGGTTGAAACTAAACGACAATATTTCACTCTTCAAACAGCTGGAACAAACTGCACCATAAACGGGCCTTCAAGGACATTAGTGAGTTCCTGGCCCTGGAGACCTGACCTCGAAAAGGAAGGAGGGTTGCAGACTTTCCATATGGGATAAGCCATAGGGCTCCATCCCCTACTTCCGAGCCTCATCCCCTAGCGGCTCCGGTTGGCGAAGCTTGCACGTGGGCCGGCCCATCCACTGCTGTCACCTCCCGTCACCAGTTGGAGGGTGGGATCGAGGCCTGAGCGCGGACCCTCAAAGAAGGGCTGGGGCCAGGACCGGAGCCGCCGCCGCCCTCGGCTAGGAAGTCAGAAATAACATGCCTCCGGTTTCTGACCCATATGGCCGGTAAGCAAAGAGAAAAACGGCACCACAGAGCCCAACGCTGTGGGCTTGGACCAACTGCCCGCAGGCCCGGGCGGCGCCCCTGGGCCCGGAGTCTGTCTGCCCCTCCATCGGCAAGCACCCAGCCCGCGACAACGCCCGCCCGCCTCGGCGCTGCCCAGCTCCCGGGCTCGCACCCACCTTGACGTCCTCGTCTTCGTCCTCGCCTTCCCAGCGGTCCCCGCCGGCGGTGCCGCCGCCGCCCCCCACCTTCCGCACCGGGTCCTCCACGGAGAACGTGTCCGCGTCTACGGAAGAGAGCGAGCCGCGTTAATGCCTGTCTCGGCGTGGGGCCAGCGCCGGCCCGGGCCCAGCCCCCGGAACTTCTCCTCACCCCAAGAGTCGGAGTCCCCCGCCGCCGTCGTTGCTGCCGCCATCTCAGGCCGAGTGTGAGCGTGTGTGAGCGGGAGAGCAAGCACGGAGGTAGCGGGGCGGAGGTGAGTCACTGGATTTGCTCTCGTTGGCCGGCGCGGGGCAGGCTGGGACCGTGGCTGACTGTGCGCCGGAGCCGAGGCCCCGCCTCTCCTGGCGCCCTCGACTGGAGGGCGGGGGGGGGGGCTGGGAGCCGCGTGGGCGGGACCAAGCGAGCCGTTTCCCAGAGCACAGGTCTGTCCTGAAGCTGGTGGGGCGGGAGAGAGGAAGCGGCCGGAAGACCGCCAACCCAGCCCGAGTCCGAGGGAGGAAACGTAAGTGCGGAAAAGTTAGCAGGGCGGCCCCTTGCTTGGAGCTTGGCTCGCGCGGGTCCTCGCCGCCCTCCCTTGACATCCTCAGCCCAGCCCCACCCACAGGCTTTCGGCTGGGCGCCTTGCTTTTGATTCCGAGGCCCCCAGCCTCTCCATGCTGCGCTCAGAAGAGGGTGGGCCTTTAGTGGCGGTGGATGGGCCTCCTGACCTACAAGGGCGCCGTCTCGGCGCCGTCCCGCACCAGAGGGGACCCGGCTGGAAGCGGCGTGAGCGGGGAGAGGAGCGAGTGGGAAGGGCGGGCAGCGTCTCCCTTCCTAGCCAGGGTGTTTGGAGTCATGGCTCGCTTGCCTCGAGTTTGTTGTGAAAGGATCGAAGAGAGCCCCCATTCTCAAGGATTTTCTCTTCCTGTGAGGCCCTTGAGGCCAAAACATTCATTTTTTTTCTCAGAACAATTTGAGCTCCACGTTCTGTGCTAGGCATAAGATCTAGCCTTGTCCCTAAGGAGCGCGCAGTCAAGTAGCAAAGGTAGGCATGTAAACAAATTTTGACACTGATGACTGTAACAAAAAGAAGCATTATGAGGTTAAATGTAAAAAGGTCACATTAACGGCGGCAGGGGGCCGGAGGGTGCAGTAAAGCCTCCCCGAGATAAGGCAGCGCAGAAGCTGGAGTTTGAAAAACCAAGTGGAATGTGCCCAGGTGCATTTCCGGTAGCAAGAACCGCGCGTGTGGTTCCGACCTAATGCAATTGAATGTGACTTAGTGGCGCAACAGGTAATAAGGCTGAACAGGTAAATAGTCATAATAGGCTTAAGGTGTACCAAGCAACTGCAGTCTGGTCTTTGGACCACGGGGCTCCACTGCGGGATTTTAAGAGGCGAGCAATTTCAGATTATTTTGGTTTTGTTTTCTTAAACATATAATACACGTACTTGATACAGTATTCATGTTATGAAAGGACATACATTGAACATCTGTTCTCTTCATCCCAGTGGCAACCATTGTTCCTCATTTCTCTTTCAGAGAGAGTCTATAAATATAAAATTTAGAAAGATGGTTTTTCAAGAGAGTCTCAGCCCCGTTACCCAAAGTGTGTTGTCCTATCAGCATTAGTGGCAACACCTGGGGAGCTTGTTAGAAATGCAGAATCTCAGGCCCCACCCCAGACCTATTGACTCAGAATCTGCCTTTTTAAAAATATCCCCAGATGATTCGTGGGCACATTAAAGTGTAAGAAGCAATGATTTACAGACATCCACTTATAAAGATGTACTGGAAGGAGACAAGATGGAGGGCAGGGAAAAGCCAGGTCCCTGAGGACAGTCTATTATTTACAGTTGCTATCTCCAGCATTTGGCACAGTGCCTAATATATAGTAAATATTTTATGAATTTAACTAAATGAGAGCATAAGCCTGAATGATGATGGAGGAGGAGGAACTGATCTAAGAAAAATTTAGGGGTTAGAATCAACAGGACTTAACAGAGGAGGAAGGAAAGGGAGAAGTAGATGATGGTGCCTTTGGAGAGCGAGTGAGTGGTGGTGACACCCATTTAGTTGCTCAAGTCAAAAACCTAGGACCATGCATGATTTTTTTGTAACTCAACTTCTCTAATAAAATAAAAACAATCACAGCAAACAAACAACCACCACAAAACAAAGAAAAACCTAGGACCTATCCTTGATTTCTTCCTCTCTCTCACCCCCTAAATTCAATCCTTCACTAAATTCTGTGGTTCTGCCAATATCAATCTTTAATCCATTCATTTCCTTCCATCTCTCTAGTCACCACCTTAATCCAAGCTCTCTCTGTACTGTTCTACAATAACTTCCTAATCGATCTTCCTTTTTCCACTCTTCCCTCTCTCCAATTCATTTGCTACACACTAGTCAGTTTGCTTATTTAAGACTATAAATCAGATTGTGACAAACCCTTTCCCATCCCCACCTCCAAGTGAAATCCTTTAGTGGCCTCTTGTTGCTTTTAGACTAAAATCCAACTCCTACCATGGCCTACAGGCCCTTCAAAGTCTGACTTCTCTACCTCCTGCCAACCTCATCTCATGCATCTCATGCATTCTCCCTCTCATTAACTTGATTGCCACTGGCTCTTTGTGCTGCTACTTGGACACACTAAGCCGTTTCCTCTTTGGGGGCTTTGTACTTGCTGTACTTTCTGCCTGCATTGCTCTTTCCCACTTGTTTGCTTAGTTGTCTTCTCCTCCTTCAAATCAAAGCTTAGATATTACCTTTGCAGTAAAATGTTCTCTCATCTTCCTCCTGCAAGGGGCCTCCCCCATTTACAATATCTCATTGCTGTGTTTATTTTTGTCAAAGGACTCACCACAATCTGTAAAGGTCTTATTTATTTATTTAATTTCTATTTGGAGCACAGGGATCTTGTCTGTGTTCTTTACGACTATATTCCTAGTGCCTGGCACATAATAAATGCTCAATAAATGTTTTTGAAATGACTGAATGGTGCCTCTAATCATAATAAGGAATACAGGATTAATTAAGTTTTGGCCACTCAGATCTTTACATTCTTGGGGGATTTCCAAATGGAAATGTCTCTTACACCCTTGGAGGTAGAGGGTCTGGACTACAGGTACAGAATAAGGAGTCATGTGCTTGTGGTGGTAGATGAAATCATGTGAAAGTGGAGGACATGTGGGGAGAAAAAAAAAAACAAACCTTGAAGAATATCAACATTTAAGGAGCAGCCAAAGGAAAAAAGGGTGAGGATACATTTTCTGTTTTTGTGCCCTTCCAATTCCACCATGTTTTTGGTAAAAAAAAACATAAAACACTGTAGAATGTGGTATATTGGAAAATTCCCAGCTTGGAGATCAGGAAACCTGCGTTCGAGTCATTTAAGTGATCAGATTATATTAAACTGAACACGGGGCACTTCTGGTGAGGGGCAAGGAGAGTTTGCAATATTCCTACTCTTCTGGAAATTGCCCTAGCACACAAGGGTAGGTGGGCCCACCCAAATCATGCCTACTCCCATACCGTAGCTGATTTTGGAGAGGGAATCAGAAGCAGATTAACTGTGGAGCTATAAAGAAGCTTTAGCTTCAGGGCCCCTCTTTGCATGAACTCTGTTTTAGTTTCCTTGGCTGCTTAAGCAAATACCATGCAATGGGTCAGCTTAAACAGTGGGAACTTTCTAGCTCACGATTTTGAGGCTAACAGAAAATCTAAATCCATGCATCCTCAAGGTCATGCTTTCTCCCCAACACTGGCTTCTGGTGGCTCCGAGGATCCTTGGTCCTTGGCTCCTCTGTCACATGGCAGTACATGTGGCGGCCTGTCCTGGCCTCTCAATTCTCTTCTGGTTCCTGTTGAATTTCCTTCTTGCTTCCCATGGCTTTCTCTCCCTGTGTCTAAAGAAGTAACCTCATCCAAAGTTCCTACTTAAGATGGGTTCACACCCACAGGAATGGATTAAACTTAAGAATGTGTTTTTCTGGGGTACATATAGCTCCAAACCACCATAGGCCTCTTCCTTTTTTCAAGAAAGCCCTCCAAATTATATATGCCTCAAGTCAGATAAAGCTTCGATTTGCCCCTAGCTGGGATATAATAACCCAGTGGAATCAACCATTCTGTGATAGCTAGTCTCCAATAACCCATACTTCACAGGACACAGACTCTTATATAGTCCTCTCCTCCTTGAGTCTGGGCTAGGTCTATGATTAATTTTTGTCCAATAGGGTAGAGAAGAAGTGACACGTAAGGCCATAACAGGGTCACAGCAAGCCTTCAGTCTTCCACCTGGGTCTTTTGGAATGTTCACTCTGGGGGAAGTCAGTTGCCATTGATCACCATGCTGTAAGGAAATCCATGCTAGCCATATGAGAGGTTGTGTAGGGAGAAATACTCAGCCAGCCATGGGCTATTCCAGCTGTTCCCACTGAGATGCCAGACATGAGCATGAAGAAGCTGTCTTGGACATCAAGCCTAGTTTAACCTTCAGATGATTCCACCCCAACCACCATTTGAATGGTACCACAGAAGACCCCAAATGAGAATTGCCCTGCTGAACCCAGTCAACCCAATAAATTGATGTTCTAAATTTCTAAGATTTGGGGTGAATTGTTATGCAGAAATAGATAACTGATTCTCTCTCCCAGGACTTTAGAATTTGGACTTCTAGGGTCTGGGATTTGTTGGTGGCTGAAGAGAAGGCTAGTTCTTCCTTGAATGCCATAAGAAACCCCAGTATCTTTCCAATAATTTCTATCTATACTTAATTAGCCTCAGCTAAAAATCTTAACAAATGTATCTGTGCCAGTTTGCATATATTATGTCCCCTAGAAAAAGCCATGTTCTTTAATGCAGTCTTGCTGGGGTTAGATTTATTAATCTTTTTTATTAGAGTGTGACCTCTTTATTGAATGTTTCCATGGAAATATGACCCTACCCATTCAGGGTAGGTATTGATTAGTTTATTGGAATCCTTTTAAATGGAGCTCTCACAGAGAGCAGAGGAGGAAAATGCCCCAGGATAATGCTAAGTGAGGACACACAGACATTAAGATGCTTGGAAGCCCATGGAGTTGCTTGCTGACGCTTTGAGATGTTAGCCCAGAGTTTGTTCCAGAGAAGCTAAGAGGGAAAAACGCCCCCAAGAGATGCTTACTGATACTTAGAGATTCTTGGAGGTGCAGACAGAAGGACATTTGGAGATGCTAAGCTAAGAGAAGCCCAGAGACATTTTGGAGAAAGCTATTTTGAAACAAGAACCCTGGAGCAAAGAATCAGCAGATGCCAGCCATGTGCCTTCCCAGCTAATAGAGGTTTTCCGGACGCCATCGGCCATTCTTCAGTGAAGGTATACTCGTGTTGATGCCTAATATGGACATTTTCATGGCCTTCGGACTGTAAATTCCTAAGCAAATAAACCCCCTTTATAAAAGCCAACCCATTTCTGGTAGCATAACAGCAGCATTCGTAAACTGGAACAATATCCTAACAGTCTAATTGCAGACAAATCTAGAGAGGCTAATGCTCTGCTCTACTTAAGTCTGTTTGGCACACAGCAGGCAATAATTATTTGTTGAATGACTGCATGAGTAAATTTCTATGCCCAAGTATGTTCTTTCCCCAGAAATACTTGCCCATCAGGCCATCAAGTTTCTTTTCAAGAAAGTAGTCTCTTTGTCCCAAAGCTTTTTATTATGTTAATACTAGTAAGCCCATAGCATTGTAGCTGTAACCTAAAATAAAAAATATTAAGTGGCTAAGAAGATGCCAAATCCAATCAGCTACATCAAGGTGGAGTCTCTGGAGAGCAAGACTGTTGTAAGACTGTTGTATTTCTGAACTGGTGATGTGTAGTAGTTTGTATTACTTGGCTGAAGATGTTTGAAGACAGTATATCTTAAACAAAAAAATGTGAACAAAGTTGAAATATAGGGAAGGTAAGGCCAAGGATTTTGACCATCTCCAGAGACAAGGGTGAGCTGACATGCATTTTAGCAGATGTGTCTTTCTAGTAGAGATGAGGACATCCACTTGACATGTCATTAATCATTAAAGTTCTCTTAGACTCCCTTCGGTCCACACTTACCAAGCAGACCCCTGAATGTGAGTAAATCAGTTTTCTGGTCTTATAAAAAGAAGTCCAAACTTCAAAATGTGAGCTTATTCATTTTTGAGTGTGTGCCATGTATCAAGTACTGTTCTAAGGTCTGGAAAATATTCACTTTCAACATGCAATTGAAGATGGGGTATGGGGTTAGAGGATGCTATGGAAAAAAACATTGTGTGTATGCAGAATCGATGAACTTTTGAAGCAGAAATTGAGAATTTATTCACAGTATTGTGCATGCTGCTTTTTGAAATGAGGAAGCAAGGAAACAAGTGCCTAGAAGTATATACTTGGCACTTTATTTCATTTAGTCCTTAAAACAAGCCTGTGCTTCACAGGTTACCCCCTAGGAGAGCTATAATCACATTTAATAGTAGTATTTCCAGTTTGCCGGTGAGCTCCAGAGCTGATAAAAATTTGTTGCACATTAACACCTCTGCCCTCAGGAAGCTCCATTATTGAAGGAGAATAAATGACATCATGAATGAAGGAGAGCTGCTCATGGCTTCTTTTTAAATTGAAGTGCCTTAAGCACCAAACTCAAAATCTCATAAAGATGAAATAAGGTTAAGGCTGAAGAGGGGGAGGTTTTAATTGCAAATAGAACTGTTAGAACTTACATATATGAAACACCAAAATTATGGAGTCATTAAATCAGAGAAAGATTTGACATATATGACTTGATACAGAAACTAACTGCATGACTTTTTTCATCTTAAATCAAAAACAAGACAACCAACCAAAACCCAAACCCATTTCTAACCCAAGAATCTTACAAAACCTAGAAAGACAGGCTGTCTCCATTCAACTCCCATACATTTTGCATACTTACTTTTATAGGGTGCCATGTCCTAGAGTACCTAATTCCTATCTGGCAAATGAAAACAACTTGCCTTTTATTAGGGTGTGCTCCAAATCCATGCTGATCTGTCAAAGCTGTCAGTAAGCCAGATAAATCTCACTTTTCCCAGAATTTTATCAATTTTCTAGGCTCCTGACCACTAATTGTTGTGATGCTAGCACCCAATGCATTAACTATTTGTTGTCTTGGAGAAAAGGAATGATTTGTGTGAAGAATTATATCAATTTATAAATATATAAACTCTTGTAACTGACCTCCCAACCCACTCTATTTCCATATAGCAGCCTGTGGTTTTTTTAAGGCTGATTTGATCATTTGCTACCCTACTTGATCTACCCTATCCCCAATACCATCAAGATCTTACATGATACTTCAGGCAACCTAACCCCAACTCCCAGACCAAATTGCTATTAGCTTTCTCAAAGACATTTACTTCTCCTTCATGACCTCTTTCCCAACAATAATTAATGTCAGTCTCCATTCTTAGATTGTAGGCCTGAAGGCAGTCTGTTTTGCTTTCTCCTGCCATTCC
>PVKY010008184.1:0-14280 GCA_004027775.1 Bradypus variegatus
ACATGCCCAAGGGGGTGGGGGGTGAAGAGGGGTAAAAGGGGAACCAAACAGGGTAAAAGGAGAAGCAGAGGCGTAATAAAAAGCAAAAAAGCAAAAACAAAACACCAAGATGATTGAAATAAATCAAATAGCCAAGTCCTGTGGACACCCGTTAAGTTGAGGAATCTAGGTTTTTCTACCCAGAGACTCTGTTCGGTTTGGGAAAACGGGGTGAGAGAAGTCATTCCCAACCCAGTGAGGACCTCAGGACAGACTCCCAGGGCCTCCGTGGGCGGCTGCTTACAGCAACAGCCCCTGCCATCTTTCCCTCTGGGCCATGGAACAAAGACCCCAAGCCAAATGTTTCCAGATTCAGACCGAGGTTAAAGCCAGACCCCGCAGACTCGGATGTCAATGTAATGGTAATTCAGTCCACAGCACTTGGCTCTCTCTCTGGCCTTGTGAAGTCTCTTCTCCACACGTGACTCTAGGAAGGAAGTTTCCTGCTGTTGTTTGGCAGCATCCATTGCCCACGGTTGGGCAGGACAAGGGGGTCTTGTGCTGCCTGGTCTGTTCATAGTTGCTGAAATACTGAAGGCTCATTTAATGTCACAACTGTGTAGTGTGAGTCCAATGCCATTATAGCTTTTAAAACACTCTGCAGAACCCAAAAAACCTGCAAACCTCTTATTTTTGAACAATATTCAAAACAGAGAAATTAGAGGATAATTGAAATATTAGAAGGGGGAAAACTCATTTTGTCAAATAATTTCAAATACTCTGTGCATATATCTCATTTAATCTCTACTTCAAACCACTCGGCTTCTACCTAGTCTTGCTTTTTATACTATCAAAGGACATTATCTGAAGGTCTTGTTATGACTTTTGATGTGCAGAGAAGTATGTTTTATCTTTCACCTTTACCCAATCTTATAAACGTGGAGTCATCTTGGACTCCACCCTCTCCTTCTACATCTGGTCTTATATAAAGTCTGAGGTTCTGAATTAGAAAGTGGGGGCACTGATCAATGAACTTTTATTATAAAAAAGTGAATAAAATTTCGTTTGCAATAAAGTCCTCTTCTTTCTCACTATTCCCTCACCTTCAGCAATTTTCTCCCCCAAATATCCAGTTGACAGTGAAGCAACCGACTCGTGTTTTCAGCTAAGGAAATGAGGATGTATGGCAGTGTCTCCCAACACTTCCCCACTACCACCACCCAACGCAGTTCTGCAATTTTTAAGAATTTCAAGGGAACTGAAACACATAATGCTTAAGAAAAAGGGGGGGAGAGCTACAGAGAGAACATCACATATAAGAATGACCATGTTCTCCAACTTTTAGACTGAGTGGGACTATTTAAAGCCCTCCTCCTTCTCTCTTCTTATCACCTAGGCTCTTTGTTCTTGAAAGCCTGTTGAGAAGCAAAACTGGCTTTCCTGGTTGCAGAGGTGGTGAAGCACTGGGAGATCAGCTGGTGTGTCTTGGGATGGTACTCCTGACTGGCTAAAGGTCATCCCTGCTTCTAGGATTGGGAGACGGGTTCTGATTCTCCTTCCTTCTTTCCCATCAAGCTGACCTCTCCTCCCTTTGTTCTGTTTGATCAGGAATTGGTAACATGGACCTCCTCCCATCCCATTGAGGATTTTTATTCACCCTCATTTGGACACTTAGAATCAATAATTTGGAGTATGGCCTAACTTGGAGAATCTATGGAGCAGGGAAATGCAGTAATGGAGTTTGGGATATACAGCTCTCTAGAAGCCCTCTTGCTCTGACTTTCCCATCCCCTTCTGGCTTCAGGCACTGGTGGCTGGGCAGGGGGGAAAATACATCCCTCACAGGACGGCCTCACCCAACAAATCTCAACACTAGATACCACACAAGCACCTTTCAAACAGAGGAAGTGCAGGTAATATATCCAGCAGGAGGATGAGTTAACTCTCGAGTACCCCAGAACATGGAATTCAGATCACAGGAATCATATAAGAACATTTAACTAGTCAGGCACTAGGAGAGGAATGAAATCTCTAAAACTGCTGACTACTAACTCTACTTTTATGGACAAGTTGGGTAAAAAAAAATAAAAGGTTAGATCACAGGTGACACAAAAATCCCCTGATACAATACTTTCTCTCTGTCTTCTTTATCTCCTTGGTTAAGGCAAAGAAGATTGCTACCATCCATGGTAAGCGAAAGAGGCAGAAGGCACATTTTGTTAGGTATCCTTCTTAAACAATTGCAAATAAGACGGATCACAGGTGACAGCAGAATTCTTCTCCATGTGAGCAAAGTGGAATTTTAGTAAAAGTGCACCATGACCATTTGCTAAAGGCATAATTTATATCACTAAATAGTTTAATTTGCTCTTCAGTTAACAAGGCTTTACTATCTTCTTGCTTCCTAGGAAATCTGCAAACCAATGGTAAAATCTTTTGAAACTCAAATCTGATTTCCTTCCACAGACCCAAAAAAGGTTCACATCTTTGAGTTAGCAAGAAGAGAGAAATAGGAAGGGAAAGAGAAAAGATCAGTAGAGGAAGAAAAGAGAAAGAACAAATAGAAAAAGAGAGTATAGAAGAAGGGCTGGATTCAAGCTAGGCACCTTATCACAGGGCACACTGAGCACTGAGATGAGACAAGGACAGATAGGGAGACAGACGTTTTTCCAGATGCCAAGTCATGTTATCACCCTGTGGCTGCATTATCTGGATTGATAAATTCTGTATTCATCCCACAATTAGATGTGGCTAATTGAGGTTTATCAGAGACAAAGAACCACCCTGTGAACATTTCAAATAAGGTTTCTTCAATCAGCACAAGCATAACGGACCCCTTGCCAGATTCAGCATTACCTCAACCTGACCCTTAACAGCTTGAACCCAACTTCTCATGTAGCAGGGACCAAAAGTTCTCTCAGGCTGTTCCAGGTTGAAAATTCTATGACTAAGATGTCCCTTTTCAGAATTCTAAGTAAAGCAAAGGGAAGTCTTAGGGCTGTATTAAGATGTCCAGATTTACTGGTTTACCTTGGGCAGACCTGTTTTGTGACAACCTAAACCCACTGGGTTTGATGGCAGTTAAGGAAGTCTTATATGTAGCTAATGCTATACTGTGAAGTGTTTTGAGAATTATTTGTAAACCACAGTTCCCATACTTAACTGGTGGACTTCATTATGAAAAAAGACCATATCTAGTAAAATATTTTATGTAATTAAAAACCTTACTCACTGTAGTGGAAAGGGGAAGCTCAGAATCACGTATGTCACCAGAAGGAAACTTGGAGGTTAAAAAATGGGAATGTATAAAACAGTGAACCTTGTGGTGGACAGTGTCCATGATTAACTGTACAAATATTAGAAATCTCTTTCATGAACCAGAACAAATGTATGATGCTATAACTAGAAGTTAATAACAGAGGGGCATATAGGGGAAATAATATACCTATTGCAAACTATATACTATGGTTAGTAGTATTTTAACATTCTTTCATCAACAGTAAAAAGTGTACTATACCAATATTATGAGTCAGCAATGGATGGGGGATGGTTAGGGGTATGGGAGGATTTGAGCTTTCCTTTTTTTGGTCTTTATTTCTTTTCTGGAGTAAGGAAAATGTTCTAAAAATTGAAAAAAAAATTGTGGTGATAGATGCATAGCTATATGATGGTACTGGGGGCAACTGATTATACACTTTGGATCTTTGGATAATTGTATGGTCTGTGAACAATCTCAATTAAAAAATCTATTGATTAGTTAATACTATTATATTGATACAAATTTTCTAGTTTTGATCATTGGACTCTGGCTATGTAATACACTGGCATTTGGAGAAGCTGGGTAAAGGGTATATGAGAATTCTTTGTACTACTTTTTTTTAATTTTTTTAATTTTTATTGTGATTGTTCAGATACCATACAATTATTGAAAGATCCAAAGTTCTTTGTACTACTTTTTGCAGTGCTTAAATAAGCTGAAATTATTTTAAGATGGAAAGATAAAATTAAAAAAAAAATTTAAAAAGGTAATTCACAAGGCTTGGCAGTTTATCCATAATTTGTGTCCTGGAAGCACAGACCCCAGGAAAAATTACCCTTTCAGCCACTCTTCTTTGCTGACAAGGTAATGAAATCCACTGAGGTCAGAGGAAATAATGAACATGAAGGACCTTGCTAAAGTAAACTCCTAAACAAATGTTAATTGTAATAATTATAGTCACTATATGGAGGTGCTTGTCTATAAATAAAGGGGTGAACCAGCCATACTGAATGTTCTTCAAGCAGCCTTCGAAATGCTTAGAAATCGCTGCCCTGGCAGTTGGAAACAGGGAGTCAGTGAAGGGTTTTGAGCAAAGCAGGCATATGACAACAGCAATACTTCAGGGAAGATTTTTCAGACCTCCAGTTCAAGGGTGGATGAAGTGGGAAGAGTTGGAACTCAGCAAATGCCACCAGGAGTTATTCCACTAATGGAGGAGTGGGATGATCCTGACTGAGTGATCCTGGAAAAGAAGAAACCAAGCTGAGAGGCACTTTGAAGGACTCATCTGTCTGGGCGGGACTGGACTGAAGGTGGGGGCGGAAGGAGAGAAATGAGTCAGTGGTTACTTCAAGATGTCTCGCCGTGATGACTGGGACAATGCTACTGTCACTGAGAGACAGATGGAATTGGAAGGAAGCAGGGACCTTAAAGTTTGGGTTGCAATCTCCAGTGGCTCCAGGGGCCAGGCAGGTGTCAGGGGAGAAGACAGCAGTGGGGCTGTGAGACTGGGTGGCTAAAGGGAATGTGTTCATGGGGGCAGCGACGACTCAGCTCCAGCTGGCCCTTGCCATGTGGGAATGCACTGGCGGAGTATTACCAGATCTTCCATTTTCACAAGAGAAGCCAGAAATCCAGATTTCTTATGTAAAATCTCTTAATTCTTTAATGTTGGCAATTAATTTTTAAAAATTTTAAAGCTTGGCATGAGCCGAACCAAACACATCTGCGGGCCAGATTCCTCAGGCCAGCTACCAAGTTGTGACCTCTGAACCACAGAAGGGCAAGGGTCAAAGTTCATAAAGTGTCATGGTGATACATAGGGAGATGAGTGACTGTAAAGGAATTCAGTAACTAAAATACTATAAATAAAGCTTTTGCCAGCAATCTGAGCTGTATGAATGTCCCTACCCTTCAAACCTATGTACTGATTCGAACTTATACAGGGAATTTACTCTAATCCTCAAATGGTTAAATCACAAGAATTTGAGTGCTTACTGTGTGCTGAGAACACAGAAGTCAAAGAATTTCAAATGTTGCTGAAGAAGTAAAAACACGCCCTCCTGAAGCCACTTTAGACAAAATATGAAACAGTCTGGTAGACTGCTTTCTCCATATTTTGCTAGAATATCAGAGGTGTCTTAAATCACTTCCGTTGAGCAATCTTTTGCAATATCGCTCTTGTGTGGTGTGAGAACTTGAATCTGTAAACCAGAAATCTGACTTTCCGAGAAGTGGTTACTTCTCATTGCCTCTCATTGCCCAAGAGTATCCTCAGCCAGCGTGGGAGGGGAGATAGCTGGGGTCGAGGTCCCGGGCTGCAGGCGAGGTGAGGGAGCGCGGCCCCAGTAACACCGCTCCCAGTCAAGTTTCTCCGCTGAAGTGCCCGTCTTTGTTTGTCATTACTATTTGTTTGTGTTGGAAAAAGGCAGGCACCAAAATAGAAAGTGTCAAAGATAGGATGACAACGAAGATAAAAACAAGACGTAACTTTTCTTTAAGCCCCACCTAGCACCCTCGGTCCTGAAAGCGAGCGCACCCCTTCCTGCTCTGTTCGAAGAGAAGAGCTGCTGGGGCAGGAAGCGGCGGCCCCGGACTGCGGGTCCTCCGAGGAGAGCGGCGATTTCCTCTCGAGCTGCCCGGAGTTATCTCTAGAGTCGCAGAACAGCTCTCAGAAAAGCGCGTTCTCTCCCCCACCCAGTACGCCTCAACCCACCCACCTACTTCCTCCGGCTGGAGACACACACAAGCACAGAGCTGCCAAAAATTTCCACCCTCCGCCCCTCTCCCTAGCTAACTTCCTTCCAGCATTTCCTGAACTGGATGAGCCTAGGATTTGTAAGACAGGAAAAAAGGAAGGCGTGAGGGCGGGCAAGAGAGACAGGATGCTTGCTTTTCATTTTACCAAAGCCGTCTGAAGGCAAGACGGCGGGCCCCGGGAAGAGGATCCTGAGCAGCCCCGGAGGCAGTCGCCGCGCTCTCGTCCTCGGGTGAGCACTTGGGCGGAAAGGAGAGCGCTCCCCTCCCTCTGAAGCCGAGGAAAACACCCGAAGACACAGCAGAGCCTGTGAAAGTCCCTGGGACTCCAAGCGAGGCCGTGACACTCCCAAGCCAGCCGAGCCGCAGCTGCCAGCTCCGCACGGCCTCCGGCACCGCGGCCCTGGAGGAGCGCGGGCGGACCTCAGGCTCTGCTCGCTCGGCCGCCGACGGAGGGGCCGCGCGCCCCGCGGGGTTCATGCGCGTTACCCGTGTCCCAAGTTCTTCCGGACGCCGATGCGGCCCCCCAGAGCCGGGCTCCAGCCAGTGATCTAACCCGGAGACCATCTTACGCGCGGTGCCAAGCAGAGGGGAGGGGAGACGGAGGGGCAACCTCTTTGGGACTAACTCATGAAGAACAAGGGTGCCAAGCAGAAGCTGAAACGAAAGGGAGCTGCCAGTGCATTTGGCTGTGACCTGACGGAATATCTGGAAAGCTCTGGACAGGATGGTAATGCGCCTTTTTTTTTTCCTTCTGGTTTGCGGGAGAGATGGACTCTCCTGGGGTGTGCCAGAGTCAGCTCACAAGTTAATGTGTTACAGGCCTGTGCGTTCATTGTACTTAAAAAGAAGAGTATGTGTGGTTCTTAAGATGCGCAGCGCTGCCGCGCCGTGCAGAGGCTGTCAGTCGTTCCGTTGGTCTCACACAAGCCGTTAATGGGCGGTGCTGCTACACGTTTAGCTCTTTCTGGGTTGGAGTTGGGAGCTAGAGAGGTCCTGATCCTAAACTTTGGATGTTGGAGGGGAGGAGTGGGGGAAGACAATGTGGGATGGTGATCTGTGAGCTTCCCTGGGCACATATTTAGGGCCACCTTAGGTGTCCCTCCCGGGCTCCAATTTCATCCGCGCACATCTGTGGATGTGCTGGAAGGCAGTGGGGGGGGACGACTCTGGCTGGGGGAGTGGTTGAACACATTTTCTGAATTTCTGAACTGATGCCAAATATATATGGCACCCTGCCCCCCCTGCCTTCTCTCCCCCCCACTTCTGCCTCTCTTCCCAGCCCCCTTTCCTCCTCTTGGCTTTCGGATTAGCATTTGGTGTGTCAAACAAGAGGATGTTGTAAAAAGGTCAGAGGGCCTCGAATTTAAAATAGTTTGGGGTATGTATATGAAAAGGAGAGCATTTCTGTTTTCAAGGTCAGACAGAAAAGAGAGAGAAAAAGAGAAATCCAGGAAAGCAGAGACCATTTAAACACTTACTGGGGGAGGGGGGAAGGAAAACAATCTAGAATACAATAACAGCATTTGAGGTTAGAAGTTTTAATCATAGGAAAGTTGGGAAAATTGAGCGTTAAATGACTCCCTTTGTAAGGTTGACTGGCCCTGTGCTTATTCACTACAAAAAAGGCCTTATCTCTAGAACTTTCAGTGCAAGAGAAAAGAGTCCACTATATGTGCCAGGTGTTTATACACAGATAGATATGACAAAGGGGAAATTTCAGTGCAGTTTAACTGTGCAGAATAATTCTGCCTCCAGGAAAATCATCTTAAAAACTACTTGATTAATCCATATCAAATGCATCTTAAAACAGTGCAGTGCTTTTGTTTCACTTCCGTTTTTTTAAAGACTCAGCACCACCTAGTAATTTGCAGTCGTGTGATATTCCTGTGGTATTATTCTAGAGTTCAGAGTCAACTGTGTCATTAGGACAAATGGCTTAGTATTTTAGAGCTTGGGGGACCACAGCTTCAAAATGACCTCTTTTGAAATTGAGGCATAACTGAGTCAACTTATTTAATCCTCACCAACAGCCTTGAGAGGTAGATATGGAAGAAAATCTCATGGATTGAGTCTTTTTTATTAATTCGGGGAGCACTTCAAGTATGAATACTTAACCACTACCCTTGGACATTCAGAATGAAATGCTTCCCTCGACTCAGTTTTGCAGGGACACTCAGGTTAAGTCCAGGTACACTGTGGCCATCCCCGGATGCCACCTTTCACCGCTTGAGTTTTTATTCTGTGCACTCCTCCAGGGTTGCGAGAGTTGCAGTGGGTGCTTGCCAGCCCTGTCCCATGCCTGCAAGGTCATAGATCTCAGAATGCTGGGGAGCCCCGAGGTTCTGTGAAGATACCGCAAAGCCAGCCTTAGGTATTGCTTTGTTCACCTGCTTTATGTTTGCAGTTTCTGTATAAATTTCATTTGGGGGGGAAAAAAAAAGGGAAGGAGCTATTGCTTAAGGAAACATTTGAAAGCCAGTGCCCCGTTATTCCTGACCCTGGGTAGGAGGAAAAGCAGCACAGAGAGGTAAGTTGGCCTTCCTTAGTTCATGGTGTTAATCACGAAGGGTACTGCACGCCCTGGCCTGTGACTCTCCCCTTTCCTCCAGGCTCCCTGGCTAGGCCAACATTCTACTTTAATGTTTTTTTTTTTCCCCTAAATTGAAAGCACAGTCCTGCCACAGAATCAGCAAAGTTTCACGGCTGAACATACCTGAATAGGCTTTGAAATGAAAGAAAACTGAACCCTTAATGATCCTCCCAACCCTCATTATGCCACATGGAAATTAGGTATACATAATAAGCAGCTCATATACATGCAAGTAATTAGAACTTTTGCCCCACAGCTAAAACGAGTTCGATAGTTTTCTCTTTATTTTTGTTATGGTGTAGCATCAATAAACAAAGCCAGGGCTGCTGTTTTCTCTAAAACAATGTATATTTTTCATGAATTTTCTGAAACATGTATTGATTAATAGACAAGTCCTGGATTCTGTCCCTAGGAAGCAAAAATTGATCTGAGCACTGCCCCTTTGCCCATCACCTTGGAAATCAGCACAGAATCCTAAGGGTGGCCAGTTAGCCTAGTAACTAGGAGCTGGGAAGCTGGGAAGAGCCTCACAAGACTGACATCATGGTTACTGCACTTTAGGGGTTCAGGGGCAGATGAAAGACCTGGGTAGAAAAATGATTCAGATCGTGGAGCATAGGGCATCAGGAAGGAGCAGAGATGTGGGGAAGCAAAGAGCCCTAGTTCTTGGACAGGGAGGGAAAGCCCTGATCTGGAGTGGAGGGCAAAGCTGGTGACAATTAGTTGTGCTCAGGCCACCTGAAAGGGGGAAGCTCCACCCCTGAGGGGGAACCCTGGGCAGACAGAGGCTTAGCATGTCATCCACTTCTGTAATTTGCTGAGGCCCAGCTCTGCAACCTTTAGTTGGACAAATCTGGTGGAGTAGGGCGCGCAGGTGGCAAATAGGTGTGTAGCTTAGAGCAGTCATTGCTCAGGGCCAATTGTCCATAATCTTTAGGAGGCTGAAGGAAAACAGGAACCCTTTCCTTTAGAAAAATGCACACACAAAAGCTATGCATACACTTTCTATGGGCATCCACAGAGAGGCCACATTCAGATCCTGTTTTGATTGTACCCAGCTGTACATAGGCCTGATATGAAGGGTCCATTTCCCTCTTCAGCTTCGCCAGGCTGGTAAGAACACCCAAGAATGGCATGAAGTCGCTCCTGGCAGAGTTGGCGGGAACCTCTTAACCTCCAGCACAGTGGCTGCTGCTCCCCCACCCCCAGCTCTCCCCTGGGAACCAGACAACTTTCTCTTCCTGTCTGGAATAGAGAATATCATCCCTTTCTACTACTGATGCCGAAAATAGTCAAGTTTTCTTCTTCTTCTTCTTTTTGAATGCTGAATACAAAGGCCCTTGCCTGCAGCCGTGTAATGAAAACCACATCATTTTGTTGCCTGTGATTGGAAGGTCTGTGAGGCCAGGGAATTTCCATGAACATTTCTTACCTCTCCTCTAGGAGCCAAGTAGGACTTGGAGATACTGGGGCAAGCAGTCAAGAGAGAAGTTAGAGAGTTAGCAAGAAAATGAACTTCTTTCTTTGTCCTGCCCTCACTTTAAGGCTTAAGGAAGTGCTTGCTCTTCTGAACAATCTTGGTTCTTTCACCCACTCCCTGGAAAAAGTGATACTGCTCTGGTGCAGTGGTTCTCCATTCTGGCTGCACACTGGAATCACCTGGGGAGCATTAAAAAGAAAGTTGATGCCCAGGCCTCCTCTCAGACCAATTAAATAAGAATCTCTTGGTACCCATGCATGGGTGTGTTTTAAAAGCTCCCCGATGGTTGTGATACACAGGCAGGGTTGAGAAACCACTGCCTGCAGAGCAGGGCCTTACAGACCAACTGCCCCCTGGATAAGCAGCCTTGACCCTCAGAGTGCACTCTCTGAAGGTCCAGTGAGAATTATGAGCCTTTTTATTCCTGAATATTTTATTTTTGTAGTTCTCATTAGGCTAAATATATATTAACCTAAGGGATGTGAACAGACCTACAGAAACCAATGGCCCAATTAAACTCTGAAGTCAGCTGTCATGACTGAAGGGGAAAGCTGAAGGAGAAAATGTGAAAGTTTTTATCTCCAATTAATAAACAATGGGAGCAAAAACTTGGTGAGGAAGGTAAATATTTCTCTGTTCAAGAGGAGAGTTGACATTGAATGGAGAACGAGAGCAGGGGCTCTCTCTTTGGCTTAGCTGTTCCCTTCCCGCTATCTTGCTTGGCGCATCATTATCACATTTTACCTGGCTAATTCTGCATCCTTCTAGCCTCCGCTGCTTCTGGAAACATTCCCTGATCCTCCCAAGTCAGGTTCCCCTGTTAGGGGCTCCCATTAGGAGCTCTGGAAACTTACTCCTCAGGATAGAATCTCAACTTTCCCTGTTTCCAGCTGAGTGACCTGGAGCAAGTAACTTACCCAATCTGAGCCTCAGTTTCCTCACTTGTGAAATGGGGATAATAGGGTTGATGTGAAGATTAAATGAGTTAATATGGGCAAAACATTTAGCAAAGGGCATGCACATGATGACCTAGAAATGTAGCTATTATTATTATAAAACCCTGGACTTGCCCTAGTAATAACCACCTGCCATCCATGAATGAAGGGATGGATGAAGTCTCCAATGAAATGGGCCGGTCAAGAGTAAATGATCACAGTTAGATGGACGCTAATTGATAACCAAGAAGGGTGGGAATTGGATTGCTTGCCCAGCTTAATGGAGAGTGCAGTTTGTGTAATGATTTCCCAGAGTTGCTTAGGAATGGACCATCAGTGTACAGTGACAGATGAGCAAAATGTCAATCTGAAACTAAAGGACCCTCAGGAAGGCCTGAGGAAGATGTACCAGCCACTCCTGGACTAACAGGGAACTCAGAGAAATCAGGTCCTAGAAGTGGAGTTTGTGGTGCCAGAATAACAACCCCACAGGCTCGAGTTTAGATGGGCATCCCCAAAGCTGATCTCCTGGAAGAAATAGGAAGAAACTAAAGAGGAAAATTAAGGCTTTAAACACTGAAGCTAACCAACTGGATAACGTGATGCCAAATTGTAACTTTTTATAATCTGGATATGACAAACAGCCCAAGCATAGCTACTTCCACCTACCCATATTCCCTCCCTTCTCCCCACTCTCCAGACACTGGAAGAGTCCCTTGACCACAGGGACAGCCTCACCCTTCCTTCTCTTCTACTCACTCCTACTGGCAGCCAACCAGATGCCACCCAGCCTCAGGAAGCTCAGCAGTTGAGGTTGCCAAGGAAGCCCACTCCCCAGATAATCCAACCCTACCCTGGAGCCATGAGAACCATCTGCTAGGGCAGGAAGGAGCTGGAAGCCATGCCTTTATGCTGGAACAGAGAGAAACACATTGAAACTAGGAACATATTTTCTCATAGACAATAGTGTAAGTGGTGGGCAAGCTCTCCAGTGACATTAGAGCTATAGTTTCTGGTGTATTCTTTCTTCTTCTTTTTCCTCTTCCTCCTCTACCTTCTCTTTCTTCCTCTTCCTTCCGCCTCCCCCTTCTTCTCTCCTTTATCCTTTTTGTATCTGTAGGCTAGTCTGATGACCTTTTCTGGGGTGTGAACAACTGGGTAAGGGGACATGCCTTCTGAATTCCAGAAGTTGTTTGACCAAGATCATTCTGGAGCACTTGCAGAGGCCTGTTTGTCCTGTGAATCTCCTCACTGAAGGAAGGTTTCTTGGGATTTTGTGGCTGTGTGTGTGGCTGTGTGTGGCTGTGCAGAAGTGGGTAGAAGATGAGCATGGAGCTGAAAGTTCCAGGGCTCAGTCTGGCAATAAGAACTTTGTCTTAGTTGTTGCCTTACCAGCATCTTGCCTGGCACATCATTACACTTTCCCTGGCTAATTCCTCATCCTTTCCACCTTCTCCATTAGATGTTCTGGCAAAATATTTCTGGAACAAAGTGGTAATAGATTCTTCTGGTTGAGACTTCAGGAGCTCATACCCTCCAGAGCAGACTGATCAAACTGAGCTACCTGTCTGCCCTGGCTCCTGGGCCCCAGGACTCCACTTTTCTCCATGTAGTTCCTTCAGACCAGTTACGAGGCCCAGGGACAAGGAGCTAGTTTTTTGCTGTTGTTGCTTCTTGTACTCATTGCTTGTCATGTAGTTAAGCCAACGTGGCATTTTCCCACTTATCCCTCCCCTTCAAATCAATTTTCTTTTTACTTATGCATGGCCCACCCAATTCTCTGTGCTACTTCTCTCTATGCTCCAACACAAATGCCACACTTGAGTTTATCTAGCCTTGGTGCTCCTCCCTCAAAGGCCTGGCTTCAGGTATTGACTGAGGTGAGGGCACAGCCTGATGGAACTTCAGGGGTCTAGCATCCCTTGTCCCTCTAATCCATGCCTCTCACCCACCCCTAACCCTAGGATGCTATTTTAGTTAAGGCTTAACAAAGAACCCCTGGGAGGAAACACACCGACTGCTATTTAGAGGAGAGCAAATATTCATGCTTGAATTTTTTTTCTAAAAACAAGTTTTCGTAGCCAAAGTTGAGGACATCAGGTTCCTGTATGGCTGAAGGGAGGAGGAGGAAGGCAAGGTCTTTGGAAGGAGAGAAAGGACTTGGAAAGGAAGGCTGGAATCACCAATCAGTCCTTGTTGATTATTTTTCTTGGTGGTAAGAGCTATTGTTTATGTTAATTGCTTACTAGGCACCATTCATTTTACTCATACAAAGTAATATTTTCAACATCTATAAGAATTGGGCATTTTTATCCCATTTTACAGAGAGAAAACTGAGGTTCAAGAAGTTAAATCACTTAGGAAAGGCAGAATTTCAATTCACATTTGTCCAACTTCCAAGGCCATGGTTTTAAACTAGCATAGTTCGTAATTTGTCATTTACTTTACAATTTTGTCACTTCTCCCAAATAAACAATAAAAAACAGCTTTTTGTCTCTTTGCTTTTTGTTCTTCCTTCTTCTCCTGTTACCAAGCAAAGGCCCAAGGTTTCATCCCGACTTAGACCATTAACAGAAATAATAACTTACATTTGCAGAACATTTCACCCTCTGCAAGGTTCTTTTCACACACACCTATCCAAACTTACCCAGCTTTCAATTCTAACTAGGCCCCACCTTTTCCTCCAAGACCCCTCCCTGCCCACTGCAGCCACAATAATCTTTTCCTCTTGGAACACCCACTGCCTTAGGGTCAGAGGCACACAATTTTGTCTTAATTCTGTGCCTTTTCTGCTCTAAAGCTCTGTGTATGCAAGCAGATGGTGGGCTCCACTGGAGACCAGTCCCCTTGCACACTGCCCACTGATTCGGCAGCTCACGTGCCTATCTCAGGATGAGCTTGTGGCCAATGCACAGCAGTTGATTGATTGACCCTATTTCCTGCTTCAGGAAACAAGAATTCGAGCCCTTCTAGGAAGTTCAGGACTGGGGACATTGCTGATGTGCTGGATTATCAGGAGTCCAAGATTCTTTCAAGTTCCCACAGGGATTCACAGCTACTCCTGGATAGAAACTGGCCCAGACTTTGCACAGAACTCCCCAGAAACACTGCCTTTTCCTAGTGCCTCGCTCCTTGGTATGAACCACATTCTTGGCAGGGCCCCAGAACCAACTGAGTTTCTGGGATGGAGTCTCAGGCTCTCTTTGTTCTAGTTCAAGCTTGGCTGATACATACCAGGCCCTGGTACCACACCCGTGGCCCGATGCTGGCCTCCAAG
>PVKY010008185.1:0-14280 GCA_004027775.1 Bradypus variegatus
CCTGAAACTGCTGGGCCTGTCCCCGATAGAGAAGTGTGGGATGCACAGGAAGGGAGAGGAAGTACCAACCTCTGACCACCAAACCCTGGGGCAAGAAAGGATTGGCTAAATTCCTCACTCCTCAACAGAAGCTATTAAGCTGAACCATATAAAATTGTCAATATGCAACCATTCTTGATCCACAAAGGCAGTTTTCCATATGGTTCAACCTAATTAAGCGAGGAATCACACTCAACAAAGTCAAGGAACTGGCCATCAGCAAGAAATTGGAATGATGGTGGCCTCTGGGGGAAGGGAACTGGAAGGTTTTTTTTTTTGTTTTTTGTTGTTGTTCCTTTAGTATTTTGTACTATGTATATGTGCTAACTGTTCAAAATTTAATAAAAATTAATAAATCAGTTAACCCTGCAATGTCTTCCCATCTCAATCAAAGAAAAGATGAAACTGCTTTGGATCTTAAAATATCTGCAAACCCACCATCATCTTTCGCCCTCATCCCTTCCCATTCTCCCCTCCCTCCCTCTGCTCCACAGTGGGCCTACCTTGTGAGTTCCTCCACCTCACCAAGAATGTCACACCTCAGGGCCTTTGCACTGGGCTGCTCCCTCAGTCCGGGCATCCCCATTGCTCCCCTTCTCTCACCTCCTTCACCTTTATTCAGTCACCTTCCCAGGGAGGTCTTTCCGGCCACCCTGTCTGAAATGTCAATCCTTCCTAAGCCCTTTCCCTGTTTAGTTTCTGCTTGGCACTTACTACTACTATCCAGTTTACTCACTTATCTTGTTTACTGTCCAAATCCCCCGAAGGGTGAGAAGCAGTGTCTGTCTCGTCCACTGCTGTATCCCTAGCACCCAGAACAGTGCTCAGCTCCGTGAATACTTGTTGAAAGAATAAGTTAAAAACTCAAATGCACAATGCAGGTTTTGGAGTGTGCCACCCTCATGTCCAACACGTGCGGGTCCACGCTGGGAAACCACAACCAGGAAGTGAATCGAGCTGCCTCAACTGGTGTTGTTGCTCCTGACCTCCACACCGAACCCACCCTAGAACCTCCCTTTAGAAAGAGCTGCATTAAGTGCCTTTGAAGGAAACACAAAAGGTTAAGACTGATGAGGAAAGCGGGCTTGTAAGTTTGAGGAAGTCAGGGGTTGCTTTAGGACCTCCCCTGCCTTCCTCACCCCAAACAAAGAGCACAGCAGAGAGCAACAGGACATAGGAGGAAAGAGCTCACCATCAGATGGAGCAAATGGGGCCAGCACTCAGATCAAACCATCTCCGCCTACCAGGCAAACAGGCGACAAGCAGAGGTGCCAAATGTTCTCTTTTCCTGCCACTTCCACACACGGATTTCTCACAGACTGATGTGCTGTTAAGTTACAGACCCCAAAAGGAACAAAACAAATGCAACAGGAGCTTCTACTTGATGTGAATGGGGAGTGCCCGTCTGTTGTAAAGGGCTTTTAACTGTTGACTTGACTACTTGACTAGAAATATCATCAGGTCCGAGGAACTGCCACAAGCTGCGTCTTGCCGCTTTCCTTCTTTTGTCAAAAATCAGAATTGAAAGGGAGCCTTTCCCTGCCTCCCCCCGCACTGCTGTAGGCAAACCAGACACTAGATTCTGCGCCC
The DNA here is from genome assembly GCA_004027775.1 of Bradypus variegatus. Classification (NCBI taxonomy): domain Eukaryota; kingdom Metazoa; phylum Chordata; class Mammalia; order Pilosa; family Bradypodidae; genus Bradypus; species Bradypus variegatus. The sequence continues at coordinate 1,630 of PVKY010008185.1, forward strand.
CTGTGGGGCCTTAACAAAGGCTCACCAGAGGAAAGCCTGTGAGGATCTGTGCTCGTCTATCCAAGGGGAGGATGGGGGAGGATCAGAAGCCTCTCGTTGAAACATGTCCTTGGGAAAAATGTGGGAGGGGCCCCGCAACCAGGTGCCGGAGGGAACCGATCTCAGGGATAAGGCGCCTCAACAAACTGCCTCAGGACCAGGGACACAGTGGCCGGTCCTCACAAGGGGCCTGGGCGCCCAGGCTGCTGGACCTCCTTAGGGCTTCTCTCTGCTGCTGGATCACCTGCTTTGCCAAAGGGCTTTCCAAAGCCTCGGGCAAACGATCGACTCTCATAATGAAGGGGGGAAAAACGTTTTTATTACACAAGTGAGATCATAAGCTCAGAGATGGATACTGACAAACTCTGGGAATCCTCTCCTGTGCAACAGGTCCTTCCTATGGTTTTCACTGCTCAAAACCCAGACCCTGCCCCCTCAAATCCTGCCTCCACCACTTCCTAACTTGGAGCTCGCACTGACATACCTCAGCTTCCTTACCAGTAAAATGGGGATAACCACGGTCCCTACCACCTCAGCGTATGGTAACCCATGCTAAGCACTAAGCATGGTGCCAGACAGGCAAGTTGCCTTTGATGGACAACAGCTAGGAGCACAGCTACACCTGCTTATGGTAAACATGCTTTTCATCATTCACCCACCCTTATTCGCCAAGATGAAACACCCTGAGGACCAGGATGGCATCGTGGCTCTGTCACTGGGAACTATCACCCTTGAGTCACTGTGAGTCTCACACCCCTGCCCTGCGCAGTCCATTCTTGCAGCCACTAGCCGCATGCAACTACTGAACCTTGAGATGTAGCTGGTGCAAACTGAGATGAGCTGGAAGTGTGAAAGACACACATTGTCTTTTGAAAACGTAGCATGAAAGAAATGTAAAATATCTATTGGGAATTGAATCACTTCCCCCACAAAGACACGTTCAGGTCCCAATCCCCGGTCCTGTGGGTGTGAAACCCATTTGTAAACAGGACCTTTGAAGGTATTTAGTTAAGGTGCCCAAACTGAGTGAGGGTGGGCCTTAATCCAACATGGCTGAAGTCCTTACAAGCAAAGGAAATTGGACACGGAAAGAGAGAAGCCACAGAAGAAGCAAAAACCTGGAAGTCAACAGAACTCAGGAAAAGACACTGCCAAGTGCACTGCCATGTGATGGCCAGCCAGAAGATACGGACCCCAGGAAGAAGCAAGCCTTCTAGCCTCTGAAACCATGAACCAATAAATACCCGTTGTTAAGCCCACCTACTTTTGTTTTAGCAGCCTGGAAACGAAAACAATACCTTCTTAATAATTTTTATATTTATTACATGTTGAAATTAATGATGATAATATTTTGGATTACATAAGATATTTTATTAGAATTAATTTTATCTGTTTCTTTCTACTTATTAAAACACGGCCACTGGAAAATTTGAAATTATATATGTGGTCTGCATTTGCGGCTTGCGTTATATCTCTGTTGGACCACATTGCTGTAGACCCTGAAGAATGAGCGTCGTAATCAACTTTATATCGTCAGTGTCTAGCATGGTCCCCGGTACACAGTCAGGGTAGGAAAAATATTTCACAGATAAATAGATGAAAGGTGTTCTCCATACTTCTCCTGGTCTTAAAAGCACCCATTACCACAGACTTGTCTCACTCGACACGGAGCTGACATTCATTCAAAATACTTAACAACCCATAAGACCTAGGCTACATCCAACCAAAATGGACAAAGGCTGCAGCAGGGTCCTGGTGCCCCTGCAGGACCAGACATCGCCACTTTAGTTGCTGGACTGTATTTTGATACTTTAATGGTGCATAATGCTTCCCTCCCTAGCCCTTAGAATACTCCTCTGCTGGCTCAAGTCCCCTGGAAAAGCTCACTCTAATGGGGCACTTGCCTTGCTCACTCTGCACAGATACCACACCTTGTTGCTTGTTAACTCATATCTGGGGTGGCAGCCAAGGAGTCAACCTTGTTTTCTTATTTTTGAGGACAGGTTCTACTAAAGAGCCATTTTGAAACAATCAACCAGCCAACCAACCAGCCAACCAACCATCCTAACAGAAATCAACCCTATTGTGTCTTATTGTCACTGGAAACGATGTCACAACATCTCCAGACAGCTCCTGCTGTCACAGTTGAGTTAGTTACTAAATATAGTCAGTGGTGCTTTGCATGTCAAACAACATAGAAAGGAAATGCTGTGTCCACTTCCTAAATTTGTCTCTACTTAGTAAAGAGGACCTGGGAAGAGTTTGGGATGGGGATGAAAAGCATGGAGTCTAGACCTCCCTGGATACAAATTCTGGCTCCGCCACTTACCACAGATGATCTTGGGCACTTACTTCACTTCTCTGAGATTTGGTTTCTCACCTATAAAGTGAGTTCAGTAATATTACCTACTTTGTTGGACTGTTCTGAGGATTAACTGAGGAAGTATGTGAAATGCTTACAATAGTGCCTGGTATAGAGTAAGCACTAGGTAAATGTCAGCTATTATTGTTGTTGTTATTATTATTATTTAACAAAAATTAAAGTAGTATTAACCTGAAAATGGGAATTCACCCTTCTCTAGCCACAATAATATTATTTTTGTAGCAAATTCATTTCCCACCTCTGGGCCTTAGTACCTGTTGTTCCCTCTGCCTAGAAAACTTTCTCGCCCCAGCTCTTGGAATAGCTGGTACCTCTTGCTCACATCTCACAGATCACCCCCTGCAGAGAGGTCTGAGAGGCCTTCCCTGACCACCCAAGCTAAAGAAACTACCCCTTCCCACCACCACTCTATCCACTCATCCTGTTATTTTCTCCATGGTACTTAAACCCACCTGAAATTATCTTACATGTTTATTTTTCATCTCCCAACTAGAATGTAAACCTAGGAAAGCAAGGACCTCATCTTTCTTGTCCACTGCTGAATCCCTGTCCTTGGATAGGATAACTTCACAAATTTGTTAGCTCAACAGACTAAGCATAGTAGCTAATTATACAGAGATATGACAGCCCAATGTGCTGAGCACCTTACAGATATTTCTTTCAGTCATCAGTAACTGCAGATGAAGAAAAGAGCTCAAGGCACAAGTATACAGAAAGTGACAGCACTGGGTTTTGAACCCAGGTCTGTCTTCCACCTAAGCTACCTTCCAACCATTATGCGATACTTGTTGCCAATACGAGGAGTGAGGTTTCCTGCTGGTGTTCCAACACCAGCTCCCCATCCCTACCACTCACTGCGGTCTCAGACCCCCTTGTTGATGGCTAACTTCCTCTTCTGGGCAAATCTCCTCCCTTCATTCCAGAGTGGCTGAGTCCCTCATCCTAGATCCCAAAATCTTTGATCTGCATGCTGGCTTTATAGCTTTTTCTTATTTCTAACTGGAGTTCCCAATAACTGAATTGGCTCTTCCTGTGAGTCCTGCCCTATAGGGCTCTGAGTTACTCTGGGTTTGAAAGATCATATGTAACAGCTGTACCAGGCTCTGCCCTGAAAGCTTAACATGGATTATCTCATTGAACTCTCAACAACTGCCACACAAAGAAAGTATTGGTATTGGTCTCATTTTCAGATCAGGAAATGAAGCTCAGAAGGTTGTGATTTCCCAAGTATCACAGATAGTAAGAGAGGAAAATCAGAATTCAAACCTAGGCCAACTGGACCAGAGTCTGTGCTTTTAACCACTATGTTATACTGCCTGTGTACAAAAATGCTCATTGCATGGGTGTTTGCAAAGATAAAAGAAGACCCAGACACAACATAAATGCCCAGCAAAAGGGGAATGATGGAATAATGCATGATCTCTCCATATTGAATGTCCTAGTTTGCTAACGCTGCTGGGACGCAAAACACCAGAAATGGATCGGCTTACAGTCTTAAAGCCATAAAGTGTCCAAGGTTAATACATCAGCAATCAGGTACCTTCACTGGAGGATGGTCAGTGGTGTCTGGAAGACCTCTGTTAGCTGGGAAGGCACGTGGCTGGCGTCTGCTCCAAAGTTCTGGTTTCAAAATGGCTTTCTCCCAGGATGTTCCTCTCTAGGCTGCAGTTCTTCAAAAATGTCACTCTTAGTTGCACTTCGGGTATTTGTCCTCTTAGCTTCTCTGAAGCAAGAGTCTGCTTTCAACAGCCATCTTCAAAATGTCTCTCATCTGCAGCGCCTGTGCTTTCTTTAAAGTGTCCCTCTTGGCTGTAGCTCCTCTTCAAAACATCACTCACAGCTGCACTGAGTTCCCTCTGCCCATTAGCTCATTTATATGGTTCCACTGATCAAAGCCCACCCTAAATGGGTGGGGCCACACCTCCATGGAAATTATCTCATCAGAGTTATCACCTACAGGTGGGTGGGGCGCATCTCCAAAGAAATACTCAAAGAAATCTAATCAAAACTGATAACGTCTGCCCACACAAGATTACATCAAAGATTATGGCATTTGGGGGACACAATACATTCAAACTGGCACACTGAATAATATGGGTTCAGTTGTTTAAAACAATGACTCAGATATATATGTAATAACTTGAACGGATATGTCCAATCATTGACTGAAAAAAAATCAAGTAACAAATAAGTGTAGCTTTATCCCTACCGCTCATTTCTTTGGTAGTGGTGGGGGAAAAAGAAAAGAATCAATGTATGTATACATATGTCAATATAAGCACAGAAAAAGGTAACTGAGAGCATCCACCAAAATCTCAATCCAATCACACACACACACACACACACATACACAAAGGCCACGCCCAGAGCAGTCCTAAAAAGGGGGAACAATTTCAGTCTTAAATAAAACACAAATGCATGAACTGGTCCAAGAACCTCACATTCTATCAGCTACACACAAACATTAAAAGGAAATCACTGTTCAATTCCTTTATTAAAACTGTAAATACCCTTAGATTTTGTGAGTTAAATACATAACAAGATTAAGCTGTTATCATAATCTACTTGCCCATGGTATATCAATTTTTTTAAAACCTAAGTTTGAAATAGATCAACAAAATATGTTTTACAGCAAAAAAGGCACCAATCACTGCACATTCTAAATTCCATTTTTGATTTACCACCTAATAACCGCAAGGTCTAAAAAACCAGTTTACAATTAACTCCTTGACCATTCCATACACACTGTTAAAAAACCATGTGCTGCTGTCATTAACAACTGACACCAAAATTAAAAAAAAAAAAAAATCACTGCTTTATCTCGTCAGATAAAAAAGTACAGAAGTAAATTTCATGGTCACGCAAATTTGATTGAGGCCATAGGTTTCAATCATCAGAAATGAAATTAGACAACAAATTTCTGAAAAGAGATTCAACCTAAAGGGAGATGTAATAAATCCCATTTCCAGCCTCTTCTCAGTGTGTGTGCTGCTTCCAGAAAGGCTTAGGATGGCCATCTTCCCTTAGAGGATATTCTAACCCATTGACATGGTGTAACTTTTCAGGAAGAAATTAACAGCTCAGCTGATCTTTCCCAGGCTAAAACTGTAGACATGGATCCCCTAAAAGCCAGGCCTCCACACCATGCTTGCAGCCACTGCAGTCTGCAAGTCCATCCTGTCTTCTCTACCCCTTATTAATGCAGTGCTTTACATACGTTTATCCTTGGTAACTTCAAAGACACAATTCAATCTGCTGGAAAAGACCATTTCAAGTAGCCAAGGGAGAGGGGGTTTCAGTGCCCACCAGATGGAAGACTGAGGTGGATCTATGAAACGACAGTGCCATTCTTCCTGCCAATCAACTGGACATGGGAAGAAGGGGGTTGGGAGGAACAACTCCTGAGCAACTTCCGGGTTGCTACCTTGGGCAACCTGGTCAATGTTGGATCAATCGGGGCCTTCACTTGCTGAGATGGTGACTACTCCATCTGGAAGAAAGAGGGAGGGGAAGTATAGGTAGGGACATGTGGAATTCAAGATGCCTAAAGGACAACCACCAGGGGACAACAAGGCAGCACAAGCTCCACCTGTGGAGCTGGAACTCAAGGGGACGTGGATTCAAGTGCTGGCAGTAGCAGGAAGGTAACTAAAACACTAGAATGAGTGGTGCTGGCTCTGGGTGCAGTTAACACCAGGCTGATCGCAGGTCAGCATCATCTCTCCTCTGGCCCTTATGCTGCAGAATGTTCCATGGATTAACCCCCGGTGAGTAAAATTTAGGCAGAGGGAAAACCACCAACCTTGTCCCACTCTGTCCTGTAGGTACAAACACAATCAGCAGGGGCCTATCAAGAAAAATAAGATGCATTTATTAACTACTTACTATGTGCCTGGCCCTACTAAATACCAAACATGAATTATCTCCTGGAATCATCAATACAAACCTGGCACGCAAGTCCTATGACTACCATTTCACAGATGGGACACTGAGGCTGGGAACGAACATGTGGGAGAGCTCAGGGCTGTCATGTCACAGCCTACAGTCAGGCAGTCTCTGGTCCAGATGGAGAATATTGAAGAACAACAATTATAATACATACGAGCTGCTACTTAGGGAGAGATGACTCTGGACTAGGAATACAATCTCAGTCAATCCTTATAACCATCTGAGGCTGATACTGTCATCCCATTTTACAAATGAAGAACCAGAAGGTGCAGGAGAGAAAGTCAACTAGACCCGTTTTGGATATGGACTCTGGTAAGATCAGGTCTACAGTGAGTCCCATCTCCAAAAGATCCTTGAGCTAATGGGAAAATGCTGAATAATAAATACAAACGCACCATTTATTGAGCATTGACTATGTGCCAGCTGCTGCTCTGAGCACTTTACACCTGGTATTCTCATTGTATCCTCAAAACAACTCTACACGGTGGCTATTATCAAATCCCCACTTTACAGATTAAAAGAACCAACACACAGAGAGGTGAAGTCAGGTGCCCAAGGTCACAAAGCTGGTAAATGGCAGAGCCTAAATATGAACAGGATCTCTGCCTCCCAAACCAAAGCTCTTAACAAAATAAGCTCAATTAACAGCATCTACCCTGCATTGGGTGCTAACTACGGATTCGGTTATTTCCCTGCACACGCTCAACTAACCATCACCCTATGCGGTCAACATCTGCACCCCATTTCTCGGGGGGCTAACAATAGCGCAAACATGTAGTAAGTGTCTTCTATGTGCCAAATGCTTTATTCGCCAGATCTCGATAAAACCCTTCCAGCAAAAGACCGGTAGGCTCCTTCCATGAAGGGAAAACTGAGCTTCGGTGAGGCTTCCCCAGATCGCAGCTTCTGAGTGGCAGAGCTGGGACGCGAACCAACCGCTCTCGGACTCCCACTCCATGCTTTTCCCTACCGCACCGATGGCACGTCTGGAAAGTTAAGCCACCTGGGCACGAGTCCGGCTGGTTCCGGAAGGCGCGGGTCCCGAGGCCACCGCCCCCCACAGCCGGTGCCCACACCCGGCCGACCGCTCGGTTGCCCGCCCGCGCTGACCCTCGGAGTCCGAGTGGCCACCGATCCCAAGCCACTACTGGCGCGAGGCCGCACCTGCACCCACATACCTGGGCTTCCCAGCTGCCCGCCCTGCGGGCCCCACCACCGCGGAGTCTGGCCCCGCGCCCCTCGCTGGAGACGCCGCCAGTCCCGGTGGCCCGAGTGACTTCCAGGCTGCCCACTTCCAAGCCGCTTCGCGCGAGGCCTCCTGGGAACTGTAGTTTCGCCTTAGGCGGCGACGAACTGAAAAAAAAAAAAATCCCTGGCGCGCAGGTGCTGCCGGGACTCGTGGGCGGACGACCGCAACGCCTTCCGGGAGAAGTAGTCCACCTGTAGCTTCCGTGCCCCTCCAATTCCCAGAGCGCTTCCGCAGCCCCGAGGGGCGTGAAGGATGGAGGCGTGTCTTCTGCAGACTCCAGCCCCGGAGACGCACTTTCTACCCCGCTAGGGCTGTTTCTCCTTTCTCCCAGTCCGCTCTACCTCCTGCCTTCATTCAGCACGCTCTCCCTCCCTCTCCACGAGTCTCGCAGCACTTACTCCGAGAGCTCGAGCCTCGGGAGTGGCGAGGGAAGCCAAGCAGTGTGCTAGACCGGCAACGGAGAGGTCGCTGGCGGAGGGGGAGTCGCGCGCTGGCGGACGCGCGCTGGCGGGCCTACTCCGGCCCAAATTGCCGCGGGCCCCAGCGGCGAGGAATTTTTTTACTTTAAGAACGCCCGCGCACGCCTGCGCGGAGTCCCGCGTCGGGATTTTTTCTTGCCGCGCGCGCCTTGTGCGCGGCAATGCGCATGCGCGCTCTCTCCGCTCGCCTCGGTCAGTCTGGGGCCCGGGGTGAGGGGCTAAACGCTCCGTTGACCCTAAGTCTCCAGTTGCATTCCTAAAGACGCTCCTCAGGCGCTCCGTCTAGTAGTGGTCTTTCACACAGGAGCTTCTGGGTGTCGCTACACACATTGTCGCCCCCCCCGTCGGAAATCCGGTTGTCTCAGGTAACAGGCGCGGCCCCTGCCTCAAAGAGGGGGGCACGCCCTCGGTCCGGCCCACGGGGAGAGGCTGGACCCCGAGGTGTGCGGGGACCCGGGTTTGATCGCCTTTCCCCAGCCGAGGCGGCTCCGGTCTCCGGGAGCCTCGGGACCACAACCTGGGCAACAGCCCCGGAGACCCTGTTATCTTCCATTCATTCTTTTATCACACGTTCTGTTGGTCACTAATGTTTGTTCAGTACCTATAGCCTGGGAAGGTTTCTCCAAATTCAGTTCATCTGCTGACGTAAACCAGGATCCGACTCTATTTAAAAAAAAAAGGATTTGCCACGCCTACCCTATAAGGATTTCTGAGGGAATTGGCTGTATTTGTAATATCCTCTAGTCAAGAAGCCCCATCAATACTCTGGCCACCTCATCCTTCTTTCCAGGAAGATGCACAGTAAGACTTGACGCTGGGAGAGGGCAGAGGACCATTCATTTCCTTATTCATTTAACAAAAATGTATTAAGCACCGACTCCGTGCCAGGTTGGGTGATGATGGGAACCCAAGAAATAATGACAGACTAGGTTCCTACCCTCAGGGAGTTCTCAGTTCAGTGAGGGTATCAGGCCACCACCATGCAATGACCTACTTTCACACTACTGTCCAATGGAAATATAGTGCAGGCTGAAAATGCATTTTAAGCTACATTTAAAAAGCATTAATTGTAATTTACTACCAATTTATGTAATTTAACCCAATATATCCCAAATTGTATCATTTCAAGTTGTTTAATGAAAAAATATTTGCACTGTTTCATTTCTAAAATTTAAGTTAATTAAAATTAAATTTAAAATCCATGAGGCATTAACAAAGATATTCACTTGTGGAAAGGGTTGTAGCAGCAAAAGGTTGGAAACTGCCCAGTGTCCACGAATAGAAGTTTGGATAAATAAATGATAGTTGAACCACACTGTGGAATGCCATTCTGCTGGCAGCTGTGGAAAAATGAGACAGAGCTACATGTATTAAAATGAGTTCATCTCTTAAGACATATTAAGCAAAGAAAAAAATGCAGAACAATATATATAGTATACTACCCAGTTGTATAGGAAAAAGAATGGGAATATTTTAAAGTCTATGCTTGTGTATGTACAATACTCCTGTAGAAAGACACGAGAAAGACACACCAGAGTTACTTCTGGAAAGGGGGAATAAAAGGACAGGTGTTCAAGTGTGAAAGGACAACTTTCTTTTCATTCTATGCCCTTTAGTATGTTTTGAATATTTTTACCATGTCCATTTAACAGCTATTTACTTAAATGAAGGATAATAGTTAAGTCATAGAATCAGTGTAAGAATAAAGGGAAATAATATATGTAAAATACCTGGTTACCGGTTGATAACCTAATCAGTCCCAGATGCTATCATTACTCCCAGGGATCTGGAGATCCACTCAGAAACTAGCCCACCCAGTATTTAATGTACATTTGTCAGCCTGGAAAAATGTTCCTTTCCTTGAAGAAAGTTAAGTGCATTCCAGCCCCAGTTCTAACTTCAGTGTTGCCTGTAAGTCAGAGTAGTGTCCCCAGGCCCAGGGAACAGACTTGGGCTCCTTACCACTAATGTCATTCAAAGAACAAGGCAAGCCAAGCTTGCCCCTCTGGCTTTATAGTCAACTAAACAGGCCCTTCTTATGCTAGCTGGGCTTCCTGTTTCCCCTTCCCCTATTGCAAGACCCACCCGCAAGGCCGTACGATCTATGCAGGGCCCTACCTCAAAGTGTGGCGCACACATCAGCCTCCTTTCAGGTGGTCATGTCTTCTTGTTATAGGTAATCACAGCACACTACTTTTCCTTCTTAAAACATCACTAGCATGATTTGTTTTTAAGTTTGAGAAAATTCCAAGTTGCAGAAAACTTCACAGAATAATATAACCCATCATCCAAAATTTCCCATTGTAATTAGTTTTATGACTTCTCTCCATGCCTGCCTTTCCTATTGAACTACTGAACTGTAAGCTCTATGGGGCAAGAACCACTTCTGTATCCCCTCACACACCTATTACAGAGCCCATGGAACCAAGGGAGTGCAAGGGCCTGATGGTGTGGAGTACAGTGCCCTCTAACGTCACCTGTCTTTATTACAAAGGCAGGGCTCCTGGATGCTTGCGCCCTGTCACCACTACCGCTGACACTTTACCTTAGAGTAAGTGGTAAACTGAAAAAGGGAACCTCGAGTCTGGTCAGTGTTCAGTCACAATCCTGGTTTTCCTTCACTGTCTGAAGGACACACCATATCTCTGCTCCAAATGCCCTCTCCCCTCAGTTGGCCGCAGGGCTTGAATTCCCCCATTAGATCATCTTTGTGTTATCAAGATATTAAAGAATCAAGATCATTGGGATTAAAGCATCTGGTACTCATTTAGGACTCGCTTTTAAGGACAAGTACTAGGATTAGGGGATAGAATTTAGGAGATTTTAGGAGAGAGAGCTCCCTCGGAAGGTAAGCTGAGGAAGCTGGCCCATGGAGGAGGAGAATGTCATCAATAAATAAACAGAGGGGTTTGACGGCCCTCTTTCTTTCTTACCCCCAAGGAATGTGCTACCAAAGGGTCCCAACTGCTTACTTTTTGTAGGCTGGTCAAGAGAAGTTGGATCCAGTGGACATACTTGCAGTAATGGGAAGGTGGCAGTGACTACAAATTAGATACAAGTGGCTACTCTCTCAGCAGCTCTGGGGCCTCAGGAAGGAGACCGTGGGGTAAATCTGAGCTGTGGGGCTTGCTTGACCCATAGAGCCATTCCCTGATGTATAGGATCTGAAGTAGATCACACTAGCTCCTGAAAGTGCAGACTGAAGGGGAACAGAATGGAGAAAGATATTTCAGGAGGGCAGGATGCAGCCTGGGGGAAAGTAGAATGAGACAGAGGGGATGCTGATGTCTGCCATCCTCTCCTGAGTGTGTTTGTGGGTCAGAGAGTTTCCTTAGCATCAGTGACAGAGACTTTTCCTCCTCTAATATGGTAAAAAGAATCCTGAACTATGGTGTCATGATCCAATAGAGATTTTGTAGCCAAAGGACTAAAGAAAGCACCAGACACCCTCTGAGACATGAGCCTTTATTATGGGTCTTACCAACAGGGTGGGAAGTTGAGTCACGTTGCCCTGAAATCGGGAGCTTCTCTGAATGGATTCAGGGACTACTATGAATGGCAGCAAGTTCAGAACACAACATGGAAATAGTCCACACTTTGGGGTGCTAAATAAGCTGGTTATAAGGGCTTGACATTCCAATGGGTATTAGAGTATAAGGTGGGCTTGCAACATGGGGAGGGATTGATTGTAATCAACAGGGAGGAGGGGAGGATTACAGATTATTTTATAGATAATGGTATCTCAGGGAGTGTCATGGAGGAGGTAGTTTTGGGTATAGATTACATTTAGCACCTGATATTATAAGGAGAATAGGTCAAACCTTAACTGTCCTAGGTCAAGCAAACTGCTGTGTGCAGTCTTCAAAACACTTGGGGGCCCAGGGCTCCCACATATGGATTTTGTCTTAGTCTTGAATCTGCCTGGTGTATCCTTGAACATGTCCCTTTTCCTCTCTGAGTTCACATTCCTCATATGTACAATGGAGATTGTATCGGTTAGGGTTCTCTAGGGAAACAGAATCAATAAGAGATATCTAAATAAAAGATTTTATAAAAGTCTCATGCAACTCTGGGGGTGCATGAGTCCAAATTCCGTAGGGCAGGCACAACCTGGCAATTCCGATGAACTCCTTCGGCAGCGAACTGGCAACTCTGATGAACTCTTCAGGAAACACTTAGCTGGCTAGCTGAAGAAGTGAAGTTCCTGTCTTGCTTAAAAATCTTCAGCTGACTGGATTAAATCCAGCTGATTGCATTCTCTCATTGTGGAAGACATGCCCTTCATTGATGTAATCAGTCACAGTTGCAGCCAATTGACTGATGATTTAATAAACCAGCCTTCTGGTTTATTAAGCAGCCACAAATGTTCTTGTAGTAGTGGTTAGGCCAGTGCTTGCTTGACCAGACACCTGGGAACCATCACATGGCCAAGTTGACTCATGAACCTAACCACCACAGAGATGATGATACCTGCCCCTCAGGATTCTTTCGAGAACTAATACAGTAGTTGAAGTGAAAGCTTTTTCATGTGAGCTGTAACCCACTCTACACAT
>PVKY010008186.1:0-14345 GCA_004027775.1 Bradypus variegatus
TCAGCCCTTCACGTGGAGCCCTGTCCTCTAGGACTCACTCCCCAGAAGCTCAGGGAAGGCCCTGACAGAGCTGCTTCTGGCCCTAGTCTCAGAGCACGCTACCTGGATAGGCTGAGGACTTTCCAAATTATTAACTGCTGATTTCCTTGTTCTCAACAGGTCAATCCTCAGTTTATCTCTTTCCTCTCTCATTTTACTACAAGCTACAAGGTGAAACCAGGCTACACCTTCCACACTTAGCGTGGAAATCTCCTCAGCTAAATATCCAAGCTCACTGCTCTTAAATTCTGCCTTTTATCTGACATCAGAACCCCATTTCGCCAAGCTCTCTGTCATTTATAACAAGGATCACCTTCTCTCCAGTTTGCAACCACACAGTCATAATTTCCTTCCAAGGCCTCATCAGAGGCACTTTCAGCATCCACATTTCCACCAACAGTGTGTTCAAAGCCATCTGGGCCTTTTCTATCAAATCCTCACAATTCTTCCAGCCTCTACCCATGACCCCATCCCAAGGCCGTTTCCATATGTTTAGGTATTTTTCATAGCAGCACCCTACTTTTCAGTAAAAATTGTCTCAGTTTCCTGGCTGCTAAAACAAGTATCACACAACAGGTCAGCTTGACAACAGGAATTTTCTGGCTCCCAGTGTCAGAGGCTGGAGGCTTGCTTGCTCCGGGACCGTCATCTCCTGGCTGGCTAGCCATCTTCATTGTTCCTGGGCTTTCCCATCATCTGGCAACACACACGGCAGCATCTCCTTTCCCTTCCAGTTCTGTGACAACATCAGCATCAGTCCGGGTGAGGAAGTCCAACACTTCCGCATTTTCCCCCAGCTCCTCAGGGGGGCCCTGCAAATATATTTTTATTCTCTGCCCAAATTACTTTGGGATGTAAACATTTATTTTGCCTCACGATTAGTTAGATATCATGGATTCAGATTTTCACTAATTCTTATCTGTAGGTATTGCTCTAACTTTCTCATCTGGATTCTTTTTTTACCTCAGTGTAGATGGACGGCCTCGGTGTGGTCCTCCAACATTGAAGACACCCTATTGGTCAAACTGGACAAGCCCTGGGAAGTCTAAGAGCTCAGTCCTGCTTCTGAAAACACCTCCTCCTCTCTGCTCTGCAGTTCATCTGGAAGTATCTCTAGAGACCCATTTTAGGGCAAATGTATTACAAGTTACAAGAATCTAATATGAGAAAAGAATAAATAGGATAAAAAAAAAACAACTGTAATAGGGAGAAATATAAAAGAGCGAAATTAATAAAATAGACTTGTAATAAGTCTGCATGTTAAACCCATACAGAGCTTGAAATCAGAATCATAAATTTAAGATTATCTATCTCTGAAAACAACCAGGAACAGAGAACACAACATATATCTTAAATCACATATGTAGAAAATCAGATAAAAATAAAAAGTCTTAGGTATTCTCTATAATCCAAAGCCATAAAAAATGAAGCTCATATGCTCATATGCTACGTAAGCCTAACAGAAGGAATTAATAGGTGGAATTACTGGTAGGCAAACCACAACTTGCCAACCTGGAATGTTCACACAAATCTCACAAAAATGGAAAATAGAAACAGATTTGCTAAACAGGTTTCCTGAACATCATTCTAAATGTATTAAGGCAGGTTTTAAAAAAAAATGTAGAGAGTATAATTGTGAACTAGAATTACAGGTTTGTTTTCCTTCATGTAATATTTAACCATAAAAAATATATACAGCAGAAATCATGTACAAGTGATAATTCTGGACACCTGACCCTTGCTTTTAACTGGCCATTAGCATCACAATAACATTTTACTTCTGCCCTACGTGTCAACTTGCTGGTTACTCAAATGCATTAAGGGTAAAAGTCTTGTGCAAGAAAAATAATAAAACTAATTGGTTTTATAAAATGAGTCTTGCTAGTCATACTTACCAACAATTATATTAAATAAAACAGGGTCAGGCTGGCTGTAAAAATAAAAATGGAGGTATGTACAATGAGAAAACCCAGACCACACTGGGAAAACAGTAAAAAATTAACTCATTTAAAAGAAAAGCAAATAATTTAAAAAAAAACTGATATAATTCAATTTTTTTCTTCAAACCCAATGATATAATTCTTTTGTTGTAAAAAAAATCTCTGCTTTTAGTTCCAACATCCTATCTAGATCCAATAATGCACCAGTCTCGTCACTACACAAAGTTTTGCTGAACGCTTGGTACCCAGACTCACAAAATTAACATTACTCCCACTCCACAAGACTAAAATCGGAACCCTAAACCAGAAAGCCTTGAGCACTGGGTTCAGGAATAAAGCCCTCTAAAGACTGAAGCCCGGACACTGTGGGAAGAGCGGCGGAGACCGGGTTCCAGCGCGCACCTCTGCGGGCGGCGGACTTCACCTGCCCCACGCTGCAGCCACCCATCTGGAAACATCTGTCAGCACTCTGAAGGCAGCACACCTCAGCACAGCGAAACCTAAGGCATGTTCTGCCACCATGCAGTACTCCCCTAGAGGAAGATTTTTAGGGATTGCACATGTTTAACTCGAACGGTTCCCTTTCCCCCACTCAGGAGCCAGATAAACCTAAAATGTAAAGGGGTAAAGCACCTCTTTTACTTTTTTTTTTGTCTGAAGATAGAAGTGCCTACTGAGAACATCTAGAGATCTTTTTCCTATTTATTACCAACATGTTACCTCTATAATAGGAATAACACGTAAGAAGCAGATATACTTTAGGGTGGATGAACAAAGTATTTATTTTTAAAATATTGTAACATTTAAGTTTAAAAGTAAGGACATTTGGGCAAAGTATGGTTAAACATTGCAGTAAAAGCAAAGGCATAATTTTTATGTCAAGCTAAATAGTTTAAAAGAGGAAGTGAAAAATATTCCCCAATGTTCAAACTAAAAGAGCAATATTGAAGAATGAGTAGGTATTCGGAAAAAAGCTTATGTCAAAACTACTACAATTCATGGATAACCAGGAAAAATAATTCTCTCTACACTAATAAAGTACAACTAACTGTTTCAGTATATCATAACAAATGTAGATAAGAAGGAAAATATATCAAGAGATCATATTTATACATATGCACTTTACAACAAAATGCTCCAAAACTTCCAAAAATGTCAATGCTTCATAAATATTTATATAAAGTTAATTTGTTACATTTGTCTGCTAATGATTTCTCTAGATGATAAGTCAGAAACAACCAAATTCAAATTCAACCACTGATTCATTAGAATAAGTGGGTCGTAAGTTTAACATCTCCCATGCACAATATTTTTAAAAATCAACTAAAATGCAGGCCGTGCTGATGTCTTTTAAGCTCATCCCTCTTCCACAGACCCTTAGAAACTTCCAGAACCTCACAAAGAAGTTACTAGAGCAAAACTCAAGACCTCTACTTGGATGTCTGACTCTGTAAAGATGAGTCTAACTCTGAGAGGTGAGAACGTGGGACCAGGGGAAAAGCCAGCACCCCGGATTTCACCGCCTGCAGACCTGGCCAGCCACTCCCCTGCCATTAACCCAGCCCAGGGACCGAGGAGCCCACGAAGGATACAGCCGCAGAGCACCGAGCTGCGTCCCCACTGCCAGGATCTTCTGCACAGGGTCGAAGGCCAGGGCCGAGGGCCGGTAGGGAAATCCATGGCGGACAGTCTAGGGGTGGCAGGTGACAGCACAGACCCAAGGCAGCCGAGACATTCGGAAACAGAAAATCAAGGAGACATCAGAATTAGGGCCAGTTATAACTGACATGCACATACTGCTGTAGAAAAAAAAAGAAACCTGAAATCTACAACTTTAACAAACAAAAGTTGTTTGACCAAATATCTATACCAGTGTTAGACCCTTTAATTTCTGCATTTCCATAGTACTTATATTCCACAGAAGACCGTTTCTCACTAACATTCTATACTGCTATGTCTAACACCAAATCACTCAAGTTTGCAGTGATCAAAACATTCTGTAAATTCATTTTAATTGTAATTCATGCTTTATGTCAAATGTGATCACTTCCTCATTACTTTATTTGGATGCTAAACGCAAATACTAAGGAGAAGCTGCCGCATAATCACTTTCACAGAGGATTCTGGAAAGCAATCAACAAACCTCTACCCCAATATTTTACAATTTTAACAATACTGAAAACAACATTGTATTTTTGCATTTTACCCTTAAGTCCACCACAAAAAGTCAGAGCAAAGTGCAGAAAGATACTTTTAAGAAACTCTGAGGATATGCCCCACGGTGTTTAATATGAGCTTGAGTTTCTCCTCGAGCAGCTGGTGAATTAATTCGCTGCATCATTCTTTCTGGACTACAGAACGCAAGGGAATTACCGTGCCATTTACAGGCAAAAAAATCACAGAACTAACTTCTTAACCGAAAATAATACAATTTCCTATTCTAAGTCACTCATCGCACATTTTAAGGGAAAGCCATGACCACAATCCGGTCGGACAGGTTTGGCTTTTCCATAAGCGATACCCATCAGCGTTTCCAAAGGGAACGTCGGGGTCCGTGCATCGAGCCAACAGGCGCGCACAGAAGGCTTCCAGGCCGCGGGGCCATGACCCTGCAGACGCCGCCAGCAACCCCTTCCCAGCGGGAGCCCGCGCCCACCGCCCGCGTCCGCGGCTGGCTCCCGACGCCCCGCTCCCCGCGCCCCACCACCTGCGCCGGCGCCCCCCTCCTCGCCGCCCGCTCCCTCCGCCCCGCCGCCCGCGCCCCGGCCCCCGGCTCACCTTGCAGAGCTGGAAGTGCTCGGCCTGCAACGTCTCGGCGACCTCGGGCTCGCGACTGCCCGGCGGCGCGGGCGACGGAGGCTGCGCGGCCGAGGACGATCCGGCAGTCAGGCCGTCCAGCACCTTCCTAATGTTAAATTTCCTCATGGTGTCGGCGGGGCCCCCACCTGAGGGGACGAGCGGCCCCGGGGCGCGCGCGGGACCCGCACAGGAAACGCGGCGACAGCGGCCCCGCGCCCGGCTGACGGCTCACCTGGCCGCGGGAGGGCCCCGCGCCGCCCCCGTCGCCCGCGCGCTCATGGCCCGGGCCCGCCGGTCCCGCTCCGGCCGCCGCCCTCGGTCGCGGCCGCCCGGCCCCACGCAAAAGCCCGCGCTCCCCGGCTGGGCCCGCGCTGCCGCTGACTGGACCGCCCGCTGCTCCCTTGACGGGCCAGCACCCGGCGCCAACGCCCGCCAAGCAGCGACAGACACCGACGGCCGCGACGAGCCCACGGCGCCAGGGGGCGGCAACGGGGCCTCGCAGAGCGGGCGGGCGGCTTGCGCAGGCGCGCCGCGACCCCGGCAGGACTCCGGGCGTGCGCAGGCGCCTCGCTATCTCACCGGCGGAGCAGGCCACCAGGTGTGCGCAAGCGCACCGCGAGCTCCCCGCGGAGCAGGCTTTGGACATGCGCGTGCGCAGTGCCCGTCCCCGACTGTGGCTCCGGCTGCCGTGCTTGCGCGTGCGCACCGCGATTCCGCACCCACCCCTGGTGAGATCGCTGACGAGCCTGCTTATCTGCGAAGATCTGCGACGACGGCTACACTCGCACGCCCGGATCGCTTGGCCAGACCGTGCCGCGGCCGGGAGGGTGCACAGCGCCGGCCCACGAGCAGCGGGCCGCCTGACGCCAGCCTGCGCCCGAAGCGCGTTGCGCTCCCACCTGTCCAGGTGCACCTGCGGCTCCGCCGACGGGCTCCGCGGGCGACGCGGCGGGCGAGGGTCCGAGCAGGGTGGCCAGGCGTGGCCACCGGGTGCTGCTGGAGTCGCGGCCTGAGAGCCGCCGCGAGGGCACCGCCCAGGGCGGGGTCTGCCGGCCACGGACCCCCACCCCAGCCTGCCCCTTCGCGGGGTGGGCGAGGGTGGGCTCTGCTCCCCTGGGGACCCGCACCCCTAACCCGCCCCACACCCACCGAGCGCACCCACGGAGGGACCCTCGGGAACGAGAGGGGGCGAGGTGGGCCCCACCTCCCGCCGCCTGGCCGGCACGTTTCCTGGGATGCTCGGGGACGAGTCGGGGTGTTCAGGAAGGCAGACTGATGGAGCGCGCCCACCTGGAGAAAGGCTGCAGGGAGGTTGTGGGGATCGGAGCGGGACAGTTGGATTCTCCTTCTGGGGTGTGGTGGGGACAAGGAAGGGCTCTTTGTTCGGGAGACTAGAGGTACCGGCCTCCCCTCCGTACCTTGGCCTGCCTTCCTTGGGGAAATCCCCATCCGCGGGGGTTGCACTAAGGGACCGTGCCCTATGCTTGGAATCTGTGACCTTGTTTTGTAAAGTAATATTTAGTGAACTACACAGTTAGTTCACTTTGTGCACCAAACAATTAAACAAACTTGAGGGCCTTCTTCAACTATTTCTAAGTGGCTTTGGACTTTGTTGCTTAACAATTCAGTTCACACGTTTTTACTGAGTGAAAGGCGTTGTGCTAGGCTCTGAAGACACAAAAATGCCATCCTTGCTTTTTGCAAGCTCGATGGGGGTGACCGTGACCTGCGTGCATCCTCGTCACACCGTGCAGCGGGCACGTAATGGGCCACCACGGGAGGGGGCTGAGGGCAGCACTCCGCCGTCCGGGAGGGACTCCCGGGAACGCTGGTGCTGGTCATCGTGGGGTCCGGGGTGGTAGGACTCAGCCAGGCGAAGAGGAGGGGAACATCAGAATTCACCGGAAGAGCTTTTCAAGCACACACATGCCTCCATAGGGGAGGTGGCAAAACAGAGTGCTTCCACCGGGGTTTTACCATCCCACCTTTTCATCTAGGTTTAAAATAAGTTGTTGGATAGTTTGTTGTCACTGGATTATAAAGCTCTGTGGAAAAGGCACAGGTTCTTGCTGAGAGGCCTCATGGTATAGTGGAAAAATCCTAGACTTTGTCATCTCCCAGATTCGAATGCCAACCCCAGCCCTGGGCAATCACTTAATTTTTCTGTTGGTCATATTCCTCATTAATAAAAAGGATTCTACTACCTTCTTCCAGTTCCACAATCATAAACAAACTGTGAGAAATAAAATTAAAAAAAAGGGTGTAACATTCGTGCCACGTTGCTTAGCACTCTGTAGACACCGCTGGTACTCAAAAATGTCAGTTTGGTTGTTGTGCAGTCAGGGTCCTTGAGCCAGCAGGGCCCTCAAGGAGTCAGTCCCCCCCGTCTGACTTCAGACTTCTGCTTTGGTTTCCGCACTGCATCCCTCTCAGCAGGTGAACTCCTCCTGCCATTCCTGAACTTCGGTTTCCAGAGGATACGTGGGATTTAAGACGATGGGAGCATATCTGCTAATGCAGGTTAGCTTTGTGAGCTTGCCACCCTTTCTCTCCCACCTCTGGAAATCCATTAGATCGAAAACAACAGGGCACACAAATACCTCCCTGTATGACAGCAAAGGTGAAATAATGGGTCCTCAATTCATGGTGTCTTTTTCTGTCACTTTCAATCAATCAACTGATTGTTTAAGTAGGATAGGAAATTTAAGAATTTAGTTATTCCTGTTATTCATTTCAACATTTAGCACACAGCAGAGAGTTTTAGCTCTTGGTAAGGTTTTATGTTTTTTGTTCTGTTTTGTTTTAATCGATGTCTTCTTTCCAAGACACTCAGCAGCGTTCTGCCTTGGGGCCTGCGGCACTCAGCCGCATGGCATTTCTTCTCACCTCTTTAGTGGAGACTAGGCCAGGGGCGGGACGGTAAACCACTGACGAGTTACAGACAGCTGTACTGCATTTAGCAGGTCAAGGCTGGCACTAAATAATACTTAGTTATTGAAATAAAAATAAAAATGTAAATTAAAACAAAAAAGCAGAATCCACACACACCTGCAAAAGAAAGGCACCCCACTAAATAATCAGCGAAGGAAGGCCAGAGCCCAGGAATTCATTAATATCCCTGAGCCTGGCAACCCTCGAGCTCAGGAAGGAAGCCTCAGGCAGTGGTCTCGCAGGAAAACTGCATGAAATGAGAAGGAATAAAATGGAAACTGAAACATTTTAATGAGAAATTATGTTATGCCTAAAACTTTCTGGAAGGCTAACCAAATCTGCCTCACCTACCAGCATGCGTTTTTATATCCAAGTTTCATGTTTTGTTGAGTCCTGAAGGATGTGTGTGGCGATAACTGATTCCTACACCAGGTAACAGAACAGAGTTTAAATGACTTGCAAACTGCAGTAGGAAGGGTTCCCTTTGCCGACTCGGAGCCCCTTTTTCTGACAGGCCCCCGCCGCGCTGAAACGTCGGGCCTGCCCCGTGGAGCCGAGGCGGGTCTGAGGTGGGCGACCGGGGCCCCCTCCCCTCCCGGCCTCTGGAATTGCGTCTCAGGGGTCTCGGCGGCCGAGCAGGAGGGGCCGCACAGCTGGGGCGCCCTGAAGCCAGGGGTGCAGGAGGGGCCGCACAGCTGGGGCGCCCTGAAGCCAGGGGTGCAGGAGGGGCCGCACAGCTGGGGCGCCCTGAAGCCAGGGGTGCAGGAGGGGCCGCTCGGCCCAGCTGCTAAGGGGCAGGGGAGAGGGGTCGGACCTGGGCGCGCTCCGTGGTGGGGTCAAGAGGATTCGCCGACGCCACGTGGGGTCTCGGGAAGACAAGGGGCGGGGGTCCGGCCTGAGCGCGGCCCTGCCCTGCACCCCCGCACCCTGGAGCTGGCTGGGCCCTGGCCCTCGGTGCCGGTCGGCGCGGCCGTCGGGCTGGACCCACAGCCTGCCCCGATATACGGGTCTCCCTGAGCGTCTGGTGGAGCCGCGAGAATCCGAGGCAGAGGTCAGCACGTCCCAGGGAAGGGCAAAACATAGGCGCACGGCCAAGCAACATTATGCAGAATGAGAGGCCTGATGGAGTGAGGAAAAAGAGGCTCAAATCCCTAAAACCTGGGCACTGACAAAGTACTGGGGGATCGGGAATTCCTCCGCAGCTCCTCATATACTCTGCGCTGCTTCTACAGTGGGAGCAGCGTCCGAGGGAAGGAACAGCGTTCCCAGTACTTTTAATTCCAGCGTTTTATTTTATGATTTAAATGTCGTGGTAAACATTTTAAGAATTGCTGAAGTTTTACCACAGGGTTAGCTTTTCTTTTCAAATAACGCTTGGTGCCTGGCCTGGGGCACTGCCCACCCATCCCCTGTGCTCTTCTGTGATGGGCGCTGGGCACTGTAGTGGGGCCTCGAGCTGATCAAGTGTGGCAGCGCCACGAGGACGGCCGGGCAGTGACGCGGGGGCGGGACCCTGAGAGGGGGCGGGCCTTCCGCTGCAGGATCCTCCCCTCATGGCATTTCGGGGTCTCTGTCAGGGCCCCACATCCCAGCACCTGGGCCTGGAAGGCAACTCTCTGTGGAAGTGGTACTTGGGTGTGGGGGTCACGTGGGGCTGGGGGGCAGAGGCACTGGTGTCGACCCAAAACCTCAACGGCTCCCCCTGGGTTTCCTCCAGACTGTGAGACCCGAATATTTCCACCGAGGCTTAATCTTACTCATCGGGGGCAGATGCAGTGCCCTGTCCCTGGTTTCCCCATGACCAGGGCCTTGTCGTGGGGAGCAGGGCACCTGCACCCGTTCGCCTCGGCTGCACTGCTGTGCCTCCTGGTTTGTACAGTGACAGGATAAGTGGGCCTGGGAGGGGGCCGGGAGGACAGGCTTTTCTTTGCTCACATTATTTTCTAGCTTGAGATTATCAGTCAACCAAGAGCCCCATACTTCGGGCCGCACATTTGGGAGATAAGTGTCACACTGAAAACTGATCTCCACTGCAGTCAGTTGAGACCACGTGTTCTCCGGGGTCTGCGCTATGTTGGTGGTTCAGGGTCCTCCGCAGCGGGAGGCTCCTTCCTCTGACCTGACATCAGACACGTCCATCCTCCCGGAGAGCGTCCAGCCTTGGGTGACCTGATGCCCAAAGCACACGGTGTGTCTCCCAGGCGCAGTTCTTCAGCCGCTTTAGCCCCTTGGGCTGCCCTGGAGCAGGAAAGTTCTGCTCACTCCTGATGAGGGAGTTTTCAAAGTTCAGGAAGTTGAGGGGGAAGTTCCACGACCGCTTTATCTTGGCTCCCCATCCAGTGGTTTCCCACAGAGGCGTCTCCCGGCAGCAGAGGCCTCAGGACGCGCAGTGCTCATGGGCTGCCCTGGGTACTGGGCTGCTGCCGTCCCTCAAGCTGCAGTCCCCCAGCGCCGGCCATCTGGATTCCATCGCTGGCCGCGTCACCCCGTCTGAATTCTCATTTCCTCCTGTGCAGAGCGGGCTGACCAGGACCCACCCGCGATGGGCCGTGAGTATAAAGTTCCTGGCCCAGAGCGGGTCCCGCATGCTGAAACGAAATGGCCCATCCAAAGCGTTCGCTGAGCTCTGCACACGAGAGGTGACTTGGCTCTGCCCTGGCAACCTGGCCGTTACCGACCCTGATGACTCCACCTGCTTCAGAGCCCCCGGCTCGGTTCCCGTGTGCGCCGTGGACACGCCACGTGGATGTCTGTCAGGCATCCAAAGTTTCACGTGCAAATGGGACTCTCCACTCCATCCCCACACCTCCCCTCGTGCTGCCTGCAGCCCTCCTTGCGGCTGTTCATGGGATGCTACCCTCCCAAATGTGCAGGCCCAAACCCACGAGTGAACGTTGACCATCACAGACACACACACACATGCCCCTTGCTGTTTCAAGTTTCAAGTTCTGTTCTGTTTCTGTTTCAAGTTCACCAGCAATTCTGGTTGCTCTGTCTTCACAGGATACTCGAATCTGACCAGCTCCCCGATGCCCCCGTGCCTTGGTTCGGTCCAAATACTT
This sequence comes from Bradypus variegatus, assembly GCA_004027775.1. NCBI lineage: Eukaryota > Metazoa > Chordata > Mammalia > Pilosa > Bradypodidae > Bradypus > Bradypus variegatus. The sequence goes on from PVKY010008186.1 coordinate 10,772, forward strand.
GGCTTCTGGGCCTCACAGTGGGGTCCCTGCCCCTCTCCCCGTCAGTCGGGGCTCCTTGCAGGGCCCACACAGCCCCTGGGGACCCCAGCTCCCACCTCCCGGCCCTCCCCGCCCCCTGCCTCCCTACTAGCCCCTCTTGCTCAGTGGCGCTCTGTGGGCACAGTGAGCCCACTTGTGCCTTGGGGCTCTGTGTTGGTGCTTCCCTCTGTCTGCATGGGGTCAGCAAACTTTCTGTAAAGGTCCATGTGGTGAATATCTTCGGTTTTACATGCCACACGCAGCCAGTCCCACCTACTCAGCTCTGCTGTTTCACTGTGAAGGCAGCCACGGGCAATTCAGAAATGAGTGGGCGAGGCCGTGTGCCAACAAAACCTTACCTGTGAGAACAGGCCGTGGGCTGGGTCCGGCGGCCCCTGGCCTAGCCCAGTCCTCCCCCCGATATTTGCATGGCCCAGGCCCTCATTTCCGTGGAGTCCCTGCCCAGCTGCCCCCACGCCTGCTCACTGGCTGGTCGGCTTTGACAGCTTTCCGTCAGATAGGAGCAAGCCCACCCCACCCCCAGGCGCTCCCACCCTCCCCGGACCCAACCCCCTTTCCTCCACAGCACTCACAGCCCGGACACACCACACATTCGTCAGGGACTCTGAAGGCAGGGGCTTTGTTTTCTGCCCTGCTGTGTCTCTGGGTGCAGAACTCTTGAGGTGTGAGTCAGTAGCTTCCGGCCAGAGGGCAGGAGCTCGGGCTCGGTTCCCGCACAAGGCAATGTGTCGCCCAGAAGTCACCAACTTCTCAGGTCGTCAGCTCCCTCTGTCAAATGAGGAATAGTAAGATGTACTGCAAAGGTCAAATCCAACAGACAATGTGAGAAAAGCACAACTGAAGGTATAAACATGATAAAAATAGGGTTTTGTTTGTTAGTTGTTGCAATCTAATGTCTTTCAGGAAAACTGTAAGTAATCCTCTACTTCTGTTTTTTTGTGATTTAATTCTAATATTAGTGCTTTTTAAATCTGATGTGACCAAGTTTCCGAGAAGCACAAAGCTCTGCCCAGTTCTGAGCACTCAGCCTCTCCTGTGGAGGCCTTGGCACGCCCAGGTGGAGTGCAGCCAGGTTCCCACGCGGGGGAGACCGGGGTGCACGGGCTGTAGTGCTGCTGTCCCAGGCTGGGGTCCCTGCACCCAATCAGCAGACCCAGATGGGAGCTCGTTGCCTTCACAGCAGCCAAATGACCCCCAAAGCACCTCAGGGTGAGGACAGAGACCCCCAAGGAGCACTTTCAGAACGTCATTTTCATAGCAGCCGACACCAAGTTCTCAGACGCGAAAACTTCTCGGTTTCAAATGCAGCTGAGACCCGCTCTGCGTTGTCTTCTTTTACCTGATGTAGAAAATGGGTCTAGTCCCATCAGGCAAGCTTGGGGTGGTCTGGTTTTAAACGTAGTCACCCAGCATGTTTGGCATTGCTCCCGTCACAGTGCTCCCACGGGGGGAGCAGGGCCTCGGCCTGATGGTGGACGGTGGGAGATGTCCCTCCCGGGAAGCCCTGGGCTCGCAGGGGGCTGCCTCCTGGTCCGTCTAACATGATGCCCGTCCGTCCTGTGGCCACAGCCCAGCTGGCCTGATGGGTTCTCGTCCCCCTCCTCGGGTCGGGGGGTTCTCTCTGGGGAGTGACCAGTTCCTTGGGCCCCTCCCACAGGAGGCCCAGGATCTCCCCACAGGGGTCAGCAAACCCCGCAGGAGGGCAGGGAGCAGGAGGAGCCGGGGGAGAGAGGCTGACAGTGGGGTGGCCCGGTGGTGGAGCAGGCCCGGCCCACCCGCTCTCCCTCCTCCCTGCCACTCCCGCCTGGGTGGTGGAGAGCAGCCTACAGCATTATTGTAATTTTTTCTGGTCAGTTTTGTCGTTCTTAAATCTTTCTCCACTAAATTTAAGCTGAAAAATGAAGGCGTCATCTCCCTTGCTCTCCACCGGAGTCCCCCCTCCCAGTGTCCCCCAAGGGCCCTGTCTGCACTGAAGGCAGGAGGGCACTGGGGGTCTGGCCAGCGAGCGGGCGAGAAGAGCTGAGGACCACCTCCGTCCTCATCCCACCACGGTGTCTCGTCCTCGACACCTTCGTTGTGTCATTATTTGCAAATTTGTATAAACTCCAGAAAGGGGGAAGCCCTCAATTTTATTTTTAAAACAGCAACATAATAATCCTGAGATTCACACTTAGCGTAGTTCTCCCTCCACACTTAGAAAAGTGCGTGTTGTTGTTGTTGTTTCTGTCATTAGGGGAAAAGAACCAAAAACGCCGACCTCCAGCCGATCTGAGGTCGTGAACTCGAGCAGCTGCGCGCCCGCGCTGTGCACCAACAGCCGAGGTTTCTCTGGCACAACCGTCCCGCCCGTCCCTGCGGCTGTGCGGGCTCCCTGGGCCCGGCCTCCGGCTTTCCCGTCCGCTTCTCATTTCACCCGGCAAACGGTGGTGGGTGAGCCTCAGCCTCTAGGACCAGTGAGCATCGTTTTGTTTTCTCCATTTCTGTCTGCCATTCCGTTTCCAAAAATTATGATTTGAGGTATCATTTTAGAACATCTTGTCACATTTTTATGTTAGTTTGTACCCTCGTCGTTACAGTTTGGGCATATACATCCCCAGCAAAGACGTCCGATTCTGGATCGAGGTTGACAGTGAAGGTTCTGTTACTTCCCCCTGACTGTCCTTCCTCCTGGGTTTAGCTGACCATCCGCCAGGGTCAGCGGCTTGTCACGAGGTTTCTGCTGTGAGGTTTCCACAGGTCAGCACCTCCGGCTGGCTTTCCACCCTCCACGTCACGTCACCTCTGCCTTTGGACTTTTCCTTTGTCGGCACTGCCTTCTAATTTATGTTTTCGTCATGATCTTCTAAATTGGTGATTTGGGGAATGTGGCATGGAGTCCTGATTGTCACCTTCCCAACACTGAGGCTACCCCGGCAGGCCCAGCAGCGGGCGGTGGGCGGGAGGGTCCTGGGACTCAGCCGTCTGGGCCCCCGTGGGAGCGTGGCACGCTGCCCCCTTTGCCCCGGCCTGGCTTTGCCTCCCCCCATGAACCGCCCAGTGCACTGTCAGAACCTGGCCAGGCCGTCCCTCCCGTCGTCTGCCCCGTCTCGCTAGGCTGGCCCAGATTCCGAGTTCCGAGGCCCAGAAACTCCGTCCTTCGCTGCCGTCTAACGGCCTTTCTGCTTGATAAGTTTTGAAGTTTAGCAGAGCAGTTCCATGGTGATGCCAGGGCACTGCGCTGTGCCAACAGTTCCATGGTGATGCCAGGGCACCGCGCTGTGCCAACAATTTTTCTCAACAAGGCAGAGGTCAAGGGAAGGAAGAATAAGGTTCTGTGGCTGAGCCTGCGGTTAAGCGGCCGGCGCCTTCCACGTGTTTGGCATCCTGTGCTCTCGGCCTGTCCTCCCGTCTCCTTGATACTCAGCACCCAAAGGGGCAGGGTCCTGTGAGTGGCAGCTCCCTACCCAGACACTCCGGGTCCTGCCGCCTTGGGACCCAGGAGAAAAGGGCGGGAACAGGGTGGCTCTGCTTCTCTTTATTTCACCCTGAGCCCTCC
>PVKY010008187.1:0-14250 GCA_004027775.1 Bradypus variegatus
ACAAAGAGTAAACCCTAATGTAAACAAAGGACTACAGTTAATATAATAGTAACGCTTTATCAATTGTTACACAGGTACCGCACTAATGCAAAATGTTAATGATAGGGAAAGCTGTATTTAGGAGGGTTATATGGGAACTCTGTACTTTCCAGTATACTTTCCAATTTTCCAGTAAACTTTCAGCTGCACTAAAAAACAAAACAAAACAAAACAAAATGAAACAAAACAAAAGGCAAGAGGTTATGTTTCTTTAAGGAGACAAGGGCAGCCACTCCCTGGCAGGCCTGGGTGGGGATGGAGGGAGACAGGGACATTCAACACGAGGCCCACAGCTGGGCAGATCAGCAAGGTGAACCCTGGGAGAGGGCAGCACACGGCCCTCGTACCCAGCAGAGCCAGCAGCTGCCCTCCCAGGAGCACAGGACCAACAGGCAGCCTGTTCTGTCATCCTTCTTGGAGGGAGGGATCCAAAGGCATCCCCGCTCCAGCAGAGGGCCCCAGATGGGTGGCCAATGCCATGCATACACAGGTGGGTGGGCTCAGTTCCCAAGAGACTTTTGACCAAGGAGCTCTACACACACACACACACACACACACACACACGCATGCACCCGCACATATGCACGCATGCCTGAGAGGTACTCACCTGCATCCTCTAAGTATCCATTCTGCGACATGTTGGAAGAGGAAATTTCTGCAAGGAAAGCCAAAGAATGTCACCAGCCCCATGGGCCAGCCCTGGGCAGACTCCTGTGCCCACTTGCTCTCCACCCACTCCCACTCTGCTGAAGAGGAGTGATACCAAGTAGGCGGCCCCTCCAGGAGCTGAGAGAAGCCAGCCTGTTGTATCCTCAGCCCCTCAGCTAGGAGGCTGCCCCGGTGAGGGAGGGGCTGGGAGAGAGAGGCTATCAGGCTCTTTCTTCCCCAGGTTACTAACGGCAACTGGGGCAGTAATGCAGGGCGATCCGGGGGAGGAATCCTGACCTAGTGGGGACTGGGGGGAGAGGGCCATGAGAGAGCCCTCCTCTCATCCTCTAGGCGGCCTCTCTCCCTGGCCTCTCCGCTGCCAAGCCCAAAACCGGGGCTAGGGCCCTTCTCTGGGCACATTGCTCGTCTCACTCTGACGCCCGGTCCCGGGGCCATAAACGCCCATCACACGCGCAGCCCCTCGCGCCCCCCACGCACCCGGGTTTCCACGGGGGCCCGCCTGGCAACTGCCTCCTCCCCTCGGCGCCACCCACGCCCTGGGCCTCCCGGGAAGCGGAGCCGTTGGCCCAGATGGGAATGGGGGGGGGTCCGGGGAGAAGCACAAAGGGGCGGGGTACTGTGCGCGCTCCCCGTCGGACCCCGGATAGCCTGGGCTGTTTGTGCCGAGCTGTGCGCGGAAGGAAGCGACAGGCGGGGCCGCGTCTACGAGAGGAAAGCGCCTCCAGACTTGGAGACCCTAGGGGTCGGGCGCGGGGTCGGAGCCCAGGCGGCATCCAGAAGGGAGAGGCGGGCGCAGTAAAGCATCAGGGATGAACAGCGGACGCGGGTGGCGAGGGTCCAGAAGGGTGGGGACGGTGTACACCCTACCCCATCCCGGGCGCCCCACGTGAGAGTAAATGCTCGTCCAAACCCCGGTTCCCGGCGGGGACTCCTCCGAGCTGGCCCTCAGATGTCAGAGCTGCGGGGCAGAGACTGCTGCTGCCTCGCAAGGGACCGGCAGAGACCCTGGAGAGCCCTCAAATCGGGCGCAGGAAAGTGCTCGGGTAGAAGGTAAAATGAGGCTTTCTCAGGCAGCTTGTGGCCGGCTCTAAAGATCCCTGTGTCTAAGGGTGCTGGGGACCCCAAAACTGCGGCCCCATCACCGAGCCCCTCATCCTTTCATCGACTACATAATATGCTCAAAAACGAGGAATTTCAGGACGGCGATAATAGAGCATCAAATTAAGCGCGTAGGGCTCACGAAGCCGACCCTGGGCCTCCCCCACAACACCCGTGTACCCACCTGGGGCTCCCGGCTCTCTAGCGGCCGAAATCACACACGTACCCCCAGCGCCGAGAAGCTCCCACATCCCTCTCGCCCACGGTGCCCCGAGCCCGTGCGGACAGGCGGCATTCGCGTTCTCTCCAAGGCCCTCGACGGCTCCGCGTCCCTGCCTAACACAGCTTTGCCGCGGAGACCCGGGTGGCCTTCCCGGGGTGCCTTGCCTCGCCCGCGGTCTCCACCCACCGCATGGCTGGAAATGGAACCCGCCTCTGGTGGCCATGGCCATGATCCCGGCGATTGGCAGCAGTACGGCTGCACACACGCGCGCATGTCCGGGCTCCGCACCCCGCGCTCCGACGCCTCAGAACCCCAAACTTGGCGTCTCCGGCGGGCCAGCGACGTGAGCCGGCGACACACCCCCGCGCCGCGCCTGGGTCCTAATGCTGCCCAGACGCCGGGGCTCGGCTCGCGAAGCAGCGCCGCCGAGGGCGGGGTCCCGTTTGCGCGTCCTGCTCCCTCACCCCCGCTTAGGTCAATCCGGGCGAGATCCATCCGCGACTTCGCCAGACCGCGTAGACCAGGCTCCGTCCGGCCCGCGCGCTCCCGCCAAGGCGTCTGTGTGTTAGGGGCGGGGCAGGACTGGCCGGGAGAAGAGGCTCAGTGGAGTCTGGGTCCTACCAAGCTGTGCGACTGCAATGGCCCCGGGAGAGCTCCCCAGCGTCCGCTTTATGCAGACCGCCGCCACCCACACCAGCCCCCCCCACTCCGGGAACCTCCGCATGGCCACGCCCGCCAGCTGCCCCGCCCCCCATTCATTCCGGCTAACCCTCCTACTCCTCCTCCAGGAAGCGCCCCCGGACTAACTAGACGGGCCAACGCGCGTTTCCTGGGCTACACCCTGGCCCGCCGAGCCAGCCTTCCTCTCCGCTCGGCGGCGTCGGGTTTGCCCGCCGCGCGCCTCGTGGCCTCTTTCCTGGCGTCGTTGCGCCCTTGGCCTTCCCTCAGGTCAAGGCCATGGCTCGCTGCTGCTTCTCAAGGTGGCCCCGCCGTGCTGTCTCCCGGGCTGGGGACGCGCCTTCTCTGGCGTCTCGGTTCCTTTGAGTAGTGCGTGTGTGTGTCTGAGTGTGTATGTGTGTGGAGGGCGGGCATAGGGAGGTGTGGCGCGCACGGTAGCTGCGACGGGGTCTGGTAAACCAAACCCACCCAGGTGACCTCTGGTTTGGGCGGCTTCTCAGTAAATAACTCCACGGTCCACGGGCCTCGGGCTGACCTAGGACCGCCTCCACCCCTAGTACTTCCCAGTTCCCTCACAATATGGCCGCCAGCCTCTGGGCTAGCAGCGATTACCCCCGAGTCCTCGGCCACTGGCCCCCAGGCGTGGAGCGGGGCGGGGGAGGCAGGCAGGGGGCGAGCCCACTTCTGCCTAGTGGCTGCCTGCAGCCCCAAGGGCTTCTCGCCCGGGGGAGAGCCCCAAGCACGCGACCCGTGGGCGAGGCCAACTTGGTTTTCCCTCCCAGCAAGAGCACACCATAGCACGGAGGCCGTGGGCTGCTACTCCGGTGGATGGACGGCCTGAGGGGTCGAGGACTACCCTGAGCATCCCCCTTACCAGCTACTCCAGAAGGCACTGCCGGAAATGCCTACTTGACGTCAGGTGCCAAGTGGGCTCAGTTGACTGGCCTCCAGCTGCCTCTTGCTTCTTCCTAGCTTCATGTTTGTTCCCCGAGGTGTGCAGGCCCTGGGAGGAGTGACATCAGGTTCATCCTGGGCAACCCCTCCAACCCGCCCTTGGAAGCCTCCCAGGATCTCCAACCCCAGGGGGTCAGACCCTCTAAGTCACAGAGAAAGGGGTGAGGGAACTGAGGAAAAGACAGGCTGCCCTTACCTAGGGAGCAAAGCTGGATTGGGAGACACAGTGCCCATTTGGCTCCAAGTCTCCCATCAGGGAATGCTTTGGCTTCTACGGTTGCCTCCCTGTCTGTCACCAGCACCTCCCACAGACCGGGCCCTTCCAGCCCACCTCTTCCAGGAAGCCACCCTGGATTGGAGGGGCAGCCCCTCCCACTTCCCTTACCACAGCCACCCCCTCCTCCTCCCTCATCTGAGGACCTCACCACTTAACTCCAAGGAAACCCGAGCATACAACCAATACCTCCCCCTAGTCTCCTGTGTACCCTCTTCTGTACCTTTCTGACTGTCAGGGGAACTGACGCTGTGCCCTTCCCGATTTCTGCCCCTGTAGTTCCCCTGGATACAGCCCCTGAGCCCCAAACACCCCTGCTATCTCTAGACTCTGACCAGTGGGAGGTTCACTTTCCTTTAGCCTTCCCACCCACTACCAGCCCTGTGTAGATCAGAGGCTGGGGGCACACACAAGCACCTAAGGCCCCCTATCTGTGCCCCTCTTGCTCCTTACTTGGGGATATAGGTGCAGCAGACATGTTCTCTGTCATTCCCCCCATCAGGGATCAGACTTCTCAGGGTGGTGGACACCCAACCATGAGCACTGGGTTCCACGGGGCATTTAAGGGGTTTCCAAAGCAGTTTCAACTGAGTTTTGCCCTTAGGCCACTAATCTTGCCCGTGGATTTTACAATCTGGGGTAGAAGTAAGACCATGTATCTCATGAAAACAACCAACAAAACCTCCCTCAAACTTACTTCCCCTGTAGGTAGCACCCAATCCCTTAGTACATTTTAAGCTAGTTTTTCCAGAGAGGTCTCTGTACTCGTCTGTTTCCACACCCTGTTTCCCTTCCACCTGTTCATACCTGCCCTCTATCCCCACCACAGCACTGCAACTGCTCATGTCACGGTCACCCTGCCTCATCTTTCTAGTCCCCCCACCCCACCCCACCCTGTCTCAGCAGCAAATAGCACCATTAACCCCTCCTTTTTCTTGTGATGTGCCCTTCTCTTCCTCCCGTCTACCTCTTTGCCCAGCTCTAAACGTTGGTCTGCCCAGGGGCTTTTCCCCTGGATCCCTGGCTCTCTGACACCCACAGTGGACTGTCAAATTTCTTATCTCCAGGCACTGAGCTCCTGACTTCAACATGCCACAGCCTCCTCACCCCTTCACCTTCGTGGCTAATAATAGAAAATTCAAATAAAATGCAGTCCACCATCCACAGAGTTGCTCGAGTCCTGGGAGTTGCCCTGACTCCTCGCTGGTCCTTACCTTCTACATCTGACCCTTCAAGTTTTGTTGGGTTTCCCTTGAAAATACAGCTCGAATCTGCCTAGGTCTTGCACCTCTGCCCATCCCAGCTGCTCCATTAGCCAGCCTTCTGACTTGCCCATCTTCCTCCCATAATCCATTCACCTCCAAAGGCATCCCATGGCACTAAGGAAAAAATCCCAAGCTTCCAGCTGCAATCTGGGGGGAGGGGGGATGGGTGGGGAAGGGGTCCTGTGCAACCTGGGCTCCGCCTGTTCTCCTGGCTCAGTTTATACCTCCTTAGCCTCCGTGCTGCTCCACCTACCATGGTGGCTACCAGCTGTTCCTCCCACGCAACAAGCCCCCATTTGTTCCCAGGCCTTGATAGTCTGTGTGCCTGGAAGGCTTGTCCCCCACCTCTTACCATGGCTCAGTTCATTCTCCATGTCTCAGCTCACCTCCTCTGAGATGCCTTCCCTGATCACACTATCTGAGTAGGTTGCTGCTTTCCTTCCGTCATGGACCTTTCTCCTTTCCCTCATGGCCCTGAACTCTGTAGCATGGTCTGCTTCATTTGCTTACTTACTCACTGCCTGGGCCCCATCTCCTTGGCTGGACTGTGTGTTTGCCCTTCACCAGAGCCCATCTAGTGTAGTAGGTGCTTAAAAAACCTGCGAAGTGTTGGCTGCATGTTAGGATGTCTCTGGGTGAAGTTCTCACATTTCATTAATGAAGCCCTCCACACAAACTCCTTTGTCCTCCATCCTCCTTCACTCTGCTCAGTTTTTCCAGTTGGGCCTAATGGGTATGCTAGCCAGACACTATTTCCCTCTGCCTCCTTCCTCTTACTCCACACTCCTCAAATGTCACCAAGTCCTTTTATCTCTACCTCTGGCCTGTCCCATCCTTGGACCTTTGCATGTTTCCCACATCTTGCAGACAGCAGCTTCCCCTCAAGTCATGCATGCTTTACAAGCCTTTTGGGGCTCCCATTGCCCAGGGCACGCAGCCCTGAACGCTTTCCTAGCCCCTCACAGCCCCCTTGCTTTTCCCATGGCTATCTCTGTGTAAGCAAGGACTTGTCATCTGTTACGGTTACTTATCTTTAGGAGCCCCATGCCCAGCTCTGGACCAGGCCTGCAGCTGGGCTCAGCTGTCCCTGATCACCCCTGATACTCCCTGGTGGTCTAAGTGAACCCCAGCGGCCGTGCCACTCTCCTGTCTTCTATCATGAATACCTTTCCCCTCCAGCTTTTGCTTTAGGTCCTTGGGAGTCTTTTATGAGGGTGGGCATACTGGTGATACTGGAGAGGGCTGGGGGAAAGAAATGGCTTCCACTGGCCTCCCCTCTTTCCTGGAGAGCATCTGCAGGCTCCATAAGTGGGTAGGAGGATGATCCTTTGGTACCCAACAACACAGCAGTAAGCCGCTCTCTGCCAGTTGCCATCTACTCCTGAGAGAAAGATCCAGTCTCCTATAAGGGCAGCCAGGAAGGTAAGGATTCCATACCCCATGGAGGGACAACAGCGACCTGATCCCCTCTGTGTGATATCCTTCTGCCCCCACCCGCCTCCATACTCCTAGTGGGAATCCAGTGCTATAACGGCTTTTGGCTCACTGATTCCATCTGGCCAGCAGACTGTTGGCCAGGAAGTTTCTGGGGCTGCCCTGCTGCCCTCATGTCAGGCCCCTCTGCCCTCCCACCTAGGTTCTAGTGCCCCAGCCCTGTCTCCAGCTTCTCCCAGCTTCTCAACTAGAAAATCCTGGTGGACAGACACAACCTGACCCACTTTCAGCCACTCCACCCCAGGGACCCAAGAGATGCAGGTCCACCACCTAATGCTATGTGTGGTTATGCCCCCAGCTTCCCCTAACAGGCCCTTTAAGACAGATGTGCATCATGTCAGAAATCCCCAAGAGCTTGCTAAAATGCAGATCCCCAGGCCTGGGCCAAGGGATCCTATAGGGGGCCAGGGATCTACATTGCCAACAAGCTCTCCAGGGGATGATGACACAGAAAGTCTTTTTGGGACAAATGCTGCAGGATTGGCCCCAAACATCCTCATCTTTATTGCCCCCCAGGCCCTACTCCGTTGGAACTTTATCACCTGCCACCTGGGGCCTTCCAGCCGGTGGGTGATCTAAGGGTTAGTCCTCAGGTGTTCTGTCACTCTCCTGATCATCCTTGCTCTCATCTGTTCTGTCCCCCTCATGTTCCCCTCACCCATGGCTCTCATTTTCACTGGTCCCCTGTGTCAAGAGACTCTCCAAGGTCCTGCCAAGGGGCCTTAAGCCCACCATCCTGAGCAGACACTACCCAAGGCCCTGCTCCAGAGCACCCTTCCTGTGAACCCAGCTCCCAAGCTGGATGCACGTGGTAGGGAGGGTAGTGAGACAGCCCAGGGCAACTCCCTCGGGCAACACCTCCAGCCTCTCTGGGTCCTGTCACTTCTATCTATAAAGCAAGGAAATGGAAATGGAGTTTTTTAACTAGAAAATTCCATTAAGATTTGTTCTCAAACTGAAATAATCCTCCTTATCAAACCATCTTTCCCCTTCCTGTTGTCCCTATTTTGTTGTTTGTACATTCATCCAGGCATGAAATTTCAGAGTAGAGATGTAAAGTATCGTAAAAAATTGAAACCACAGGAAGAAAAAAAGTTTAACTTCTTCATTGACATGGAAAAAGCCATAGTAACTGCAGGATAAAATGGAAATATAGTCACACTTTGTCTGGTTAACATTACAGTATTTACAGATTTATAGTCACTTATTAGTTTGACATAAAGATTTATTGACTCTGATGTGGTTTTTCTTTGCCATATTACTTCAGGTGGTCAATTTAGCCATGCACAGGCCTGGGAAAAAACAGAATAATTTATGGATAAACACTTATTTTTCTTCAAATTTTTGGATAACGAAATGAAAAAAAAATTGGAATTGTTTCCAAGCATCATTTTTTTTCCATATTGGCTTTTTCCACTTCTATCTGAAGGCCATCCCATTAGTTCCTTTCTAATTTGTCATTATGTCTTAATTGTTCCTTCAGAATCACTCTCTAGTAGGTCGTCTTCTCGTCTTCACTGATACAGATGCTGGGGCACCCTCTCCTTCTCCAGCGGGCAGCCTCATCCCTCCCACGTTACAGTCTAGCATGATCTTTTTTTTTTTTTAAATGGTTTTCAAACAGGGTCCTATGGAACATGGTATTCCTCGGTTGGACTGAGGCACTGTAAAACCAAATAATGGAGACCTTTTCTCAGTCTTCAGAGGAAAAAATCATCTTAGTGGACAGAATATTTTCAATACAAATTTTTCTTTCCTTGGTTAAAAACCACCACCACCACCACTACAGAGGGTAGTGGAAGACTAGCAGAAAGCAAAATTTTAAAACCTAATAGGCACCTGATTTTAATGGAAGAGCTCTGAACCAGCTTGCAGGGGATGTGCAGGGCTACTACTCCAGGAGAGCCGGCCCTTCTTTGGAGGACGCAGCCCCCAAATAGGCCTTGGGGAGATGATGATCTGGGGAGTGCACAGTGAGCCTTGGTCAGGCCAAAAGGAACACTTCATTTTTCCCGACCCTTGTTTCAGGGATGGGAATGTGATGCCTCTGGAGAGGGAGGCTGGGTCTTACCTCTGGGGTGTTGGGGCCGCTGTTGGCATAGAGGAAGTTCACTGCCAGGGGAGAGTCAGGCCACCAAGAATGGAGAGAGCCCTGAGGACATGTGTGCACCTGGGTCCAGCCCACTTGGAAGCTGGTCGCACTCTGGACTTCACACTTAGAGGAACCAAGCTGGTCCCTTTTAGTCACGGCCTGGAAGGGAGGTGTGTGGTCATGTTTTCTAGGCATTTCCTAGATTGTATGATGGAAATGAATACATCAGCATTTCTCCATTTTCCTCAGAGAGCCCTGGGATTGCCAACAGCCCCCTGAGACCCTCTGCACTGAATCACACTTGCCACCAGGCTCCCCTGATCCTGAGACTGGCAGCTCTGCCATGAGGCTCTGCAAAGTTCATCCAGAACCACACCTCCCCTACCTCCCCACTTCACCTCTTGGATAATTCTTTGGGAGTAATCTCCAGTCCCTGGAGGTTTGGGGGACAGGCAAGCACATCACCCCTGCCAAGCTTCAAACCTGCAGGCAGCTGGCGAAAGGGGCTGCGAGTTGGATGATACTGCTGCTCCCTAAACCACCTCCTCCTGTCAATTCCATCAGGCCCCTCGCATGCTGTCCCGAATCAGCCCTTTCCCCAGGTGGCAGAGGACCCTCCTCCCAGTGTGGGCCCAGCGAATGGTGCCCCTTGAGTGCAACAGAAGGGGGGGCCTCGCCCACAGGTGGAGGTGGCGCGAGCCCACGGCAGGAAGAGCGCCCAAGACTCCCGGGGCCTGCCCGGAACTGCCAGGAGAGTGAAACCCGAGCCTGCTCTGGGAAAAGCTGGTGCATCTGTATTCGTCCCTCTGGAACTCTGAGAGCTTGGGCAAACCTCTCCCTTAGAATTTGTGGTTCCAAGGCTGGATCTCTGGTTCCAAACACGGAGGGCAGGGCATGGGCAGTGGCCACCTGGGCCAGTTACATGAGCATTCCTCACCCAAGTTGTTCCCATCTGTAGCCAACGAGCTCCACAAGCCGATACACTTGTAAAGCAAAGGCTCCTACTGCAGCATGGCCGCAGCACGGGGCCTGCACCACCGTCAAAAATGAGGGCGATGCCGGCTTCTCACCGGAATCCGGGGCGGCAGGGCAGGGGGCAGGGCTTTTCTCTGGGGCTCCAGACTCCCCGAGAATGCTCATCTAGAAGCCCATAGTTTCTTCATATGAATTTCACAATCCGCAGGCCGCTCTGGGGCCTGGGGAGGAGAGTGTGAGCCTCAGGGAAGGTCCCCAGGGACACCTCAGGACTGGGTTCTCAGCGACAGGGTGGCTTTGGCTTGTTCAGTGAGTTTATTGATTCTTAGCATTACATCTTAATTACCAATGTAAAGTCACATACACAACTGCAGGTAAAAACATGTAAAATAATATAAAAATAAATTGGAGGCTACTTTTATATATTTACTGAAGTAGTGTAATAAATATTATAATAAGCAAAAAAGCTTCAATCACACAATTCAGTTTCACTGAAGTTACAGTAGTGTTTGTAAATATGTTTTTAAGTTACAAATATTAAAGCACTGAAAAACTAGTATAAAAGTGAATTTTGGCACGTAAGTGAGCTCATCTCTCATTAGTATTTGACAACCTGGGACAATGAGGACACCATTTCTCACCTACTTTTTGAGGTACAACTATCCAACTAGGTCAGCAACATGGGTGGAATACTTAATAGTTCACAATCTTCGAGTTGAACTTTTCCCTTTTGAGAAGCCCAAAGAGCAACCCAGAGCTTATTACTGTGCAAAAATTCTCCAAAATCCTGAAAGAATTTAGGAGGCAACTTTTTCTTGCAACCTACAGGGCCCAGTGCCCAGGCCTCAGGCCAGAGGGCCCCCTGGGCTTGGAGGGGGCCAGTGTGGCTCCTTGCCAGGTCCCCTTCCTAGGGTGATCCTGTTTTCTCCAATTTCTGCCTCCTCCTTCCAATCAAAAAAAAAAAAGAAAAATCTCACATCAAAAAGTGAAACAACCCATAACTTCAGTGACTTCAATGCTATCACACTCACTCTGGGTGATACAAAACTGAAGCTACTAACAGGAAAGTGGGCAAAAAGCATGTCGGCTCCTGGAGGACTTCCGGCCCATCCCTAGGAACCCACACCTGATGCCTCTGCAGGGCCCCAGCATCCACTTTGTTGTTCTAAGGTCCAAAGCTAAACACAGTGTCACGGCCCTTCCTCTGGAGACAGCTGAAGACCCTGCCACCACCTGGGGTGCTGGGAGGAAGCGAGTGGATGGTAAACGTCCACTGGCAGACCCAGGAGGCCAGCAGGGGGCGGTGTGGGGAGGAGGTGGCCCGAGTCCTCAAAGAGTCCCTGGTGAGCCTCTTCCCCAGGGGACAGGGAGTGGGCCCAAGGAATGCCCTTTCGCCAATGCACCCCTTCACACTCCAGAACAGGAGCCAAAAAAACAGAGGCCTTAGCCAGTTTTGCCTTTTTTGGCTTTGAAACTTAATGTTTTGACTGTTTTTTTTTTTTCAATCACAGTTTCATGTTCAAGTTGAGGTAATCACAGTTTTCCCTCTAAGACGAGAGGATCTGGGACGGTGGGGCAGGTTGGTGAGAGAGCATTTCTATGGGCAATGGTCAGAAGGTGAGACCACCACGTAGCACAGCCCTGCGTGGTGGGAAGACTCACTCTCACGGGCGGCCCTGACCCCTCTTTAAAAACTCTTTTGTGCAGCAGCCAGACTGCCGGCCAGGGCAGCCAGGAAATGGCTCGAGCTCCCAGATCTAGAGCTTTAATTGAAAACTTCACAGACACCCTCCTGTAGGAAATGGCCTATGGTTCCCCCACCCCCCTCCAAACTTTTTCTAAGGCTGCTCAACTTTGAGTTTTTAAAAAGAGCTCGGTAGAGCTAAATAAAGGAAGCTACAGTAACTCATTGCTTATTAATCAATTGCACTTAAGATTGACATAGAAGTTACTGACTGTCAAGCAGAAGCAGGCCCACAGTGGACCCAGCCTCTGGCCAGCCAGAAGGGAAGGGCTCCCAGACTTCGGGTCTACAGACAGCTAGGCCCTTGCCACTGGGCCTTCGGAGCTGGGGATGGAGCACATGGACTTTTTTAGAAGTCTTTTTTGATGCAAGATTTCTTATTCAATGTAATTTGGGGGCTTTATTCATATGGCTTCAAATACAGTTTTTTTTTCCCCAATACAAGCACATTTTACTGACAAGCCCCTGACAATACTTTGCTACTTGATGCAGGCCTCTGTGTGATCAGGCACAAAGGCCACATGTGCTCCATCCCATCTCTCCCTGGAATTGGGGGTCCTTCTCAAAAACCCTTCTACATTAGAAACTCTTTGCCTATGTGCTTCTTCCCAAGGCATGCAAAAAAAAAATTGAAATTCAGAAAGCATTTACAGTCCAGGCAGCTGAAGTGCTGAAGTCCCTACAGACATCACCTGAATAGCAGCACCTGTTCCCCCTCCCCCATTAACTCTGGAGATCAGGCATGGGACACATTTTAATTCCCCTCTGCTTTATGGTCCAGCTGAAAGCACAGCCCCTGGAAGGGATTCTAACTTGGGTATTGGATTCTTTGAAATTCCCGGTCCTCAGGAGCCAAACAAGTCCAGGGCCAGCAACAATGCTTGGGGACATGAGTTCCTGAAGTTTGTGGCTGAAAACCAGGTCTTCCCTGGCAATGCTGATAAAAGGGCTGGGTGCTGGGGACTGAATCCCCTTCAGAGGCCCCATACAAGGGATCAGACCCTGGGCTTATTACCCCTGAGCCCAGTGGCGGGATGCTCCACTCAACATTGAGGCAAAGCATAGCTGGGGAGGCTTGAGCAGCAGGTTTGCTTTTGTCCCTGAAGCAGGGAAACTGTAGTGATGCCGCAGGGGAGTGTAAAAACCAATCACAATGGGGACCACTTGTGTCAACTCAGAACCACACCCTTCTGAAAAGCAATGTGCCTTTACCCTCAGTTTAATCCATAAGGGAAATTATCTCATCTGAGAACAAGCTGTTGACTTCAGCCCAAGCTGCTGGCTCTGTGGGCTGGGCTGAGGCAGGGCTTGTTCTGCTCATCCCAGAACTGGGCCTAGGGTGAGCAGGGCCAGCCCCTTCAGTGGAAGGGACCTAGGCAGGGGAGGCAGGTGCACTGCTGGGGATGAGGGTGCTTCTGGGGCAGTGGCTGAGGACTGTGGTGGTCTGGCCCCTTAGGCACAGCCACAGTTTGGGCATTCCTGGTTCCTTCGGAGTCCTAGCAGCTCCTCTGTGCAACCCTGATGCTCCTGCTACCCTCCCACAGCACAACAGCCCTAAGGAGATACTGTTATCAGAGACTCAGAGGTCCTACCTGGCCCACCAGCTGCACACACAGGGCAGTCCTGTCTGCTCATCCTCCATACCTACCCCCCCCATTAGTGGTCCAGGTGATGCTCTTCAGCGCTGTGTAGAGACTAAGACAACATGCACCCAAGCCAGCAGCACACACAGGCCAATGAGGAAAAAGGCAGCCCCTCCAGGGAGGGGCCTCCTGGAGAGCTGAGGTTAAGAAACTCCATTATGTCAGTCCGAAGGACAGACATTCTGCAGGATGCGCACAGCCAGGCTTCCTCTAAGGTTTCTGCTCAAAGAGGTCGTGATACTCCTGCTGCTCCAGCTCACGGTTATACTTCTCGATTTCCCGGTTGGCTTCTTCCACGTAGTCATTCATGAACTGATCCATGACTGGAATCTCATTAAGGACGACAGCCCTGAGCCTAGAGGTCAACAGGGACTTCCTAGGAGTTAGCAGGGTCTGTGGGCATGAAAGGGGGTACACTGAGGCAGTGAGCACCCAGCTCACATAGAGGATGCCTAATGGGCTCTTTTCACATAGGGGCAGCATCACAGCTACAAAGAATGTGGATGGGTACTAGCATAGGGCCTTGATGAGGTCCTAGAACTAAGCCCTTCGGCTTTCATTAGCATACAGCAGTACCCCAAGTCTCACATTTTATCCTATCGATCTTTTTACAGAATTACAGTAATGAGGCACAGTCTCCAACTTGTAAATTATGACCTTGAGGACCACAGAATTCTGGATGTCATCTGAGTTCTTGAATGGGCTGCCCCACAGCCATAGCTGTACTGAAACGACAATTCACCCAGCCATAGGTACTGGAGTAACATGACAGCAGTCATTGAATGAAGGAGAAACCTAGTTTAAGGGGTTTAATGGTCAAAATGAAAAGTCTGCCCTGTGGTGTGCTCCTGCATGTTCCCAGCCTCTGTATAACCCAGTCTACTCCAGGGGCCCAACTATGGTGGTCCAGCAGACACCTGCTTTACAGACAGCCTTATACAATCCCAGCCTCACCATCCCTGATTCCACAGGGACCAAGCTGCTTCCAAGGATACGTGGGTGAAAATCCATCTTGTCTCCAAAGAAGTTGACAAACTGGGTTCCATTATAAAAGTAGCCTGCAGGTAGGGGGTCCAGGTGGCGCTTCACCTGCAGGGAAAGA
>PVKY010008188.1:0-14276 GCA_004027775.1 Bradypus variegatus
AGACCCCACCAAATTACTCCAAGGTAAAGAAACAACGTCAAAGCAAAAATAGAGATAATGTTCAAATTTGCTATAAGAGACAGTATTTTTAAATCCCTGTCACCTAAAACAGAAATACCCTTTTATCACTGACTTCTACCAATTTAGAAAGAAAGTCTCTGCAGCACAAGCATTTCTGTGTCACCCACAGTGTGCTCCACACTGAGCAGAAAGAACAGCCATGCCCATTTGCTAAAAAAGAAATACACCACCTCTATCAAATGACCTCCTTGTGGAAGACACACTCTCCATGCTGTTAAGTGGCTGCTTCCTTTAGCCAGCGCTAATTCAATCTTAAGGGTCAACAAAGGAGCATACAGGGCAGGATCAGTCAGGAGACAGAAACCACCCACTTTTTTGAACAGAGAACAGAATATACAGAATTCTAACAAGGTAACTAAAAGGGCAAAAGGAGAACCTGAAGTTATTAGGGAGATGGCAATTGCAGGAAGGATGTGACCCATCCATCAGGTTGAGAGAACAAAGTACAGAGGATGGAATTATTAAAATTTTGAAGATTGGAGGAGGATCTCTGTGGAGCAAAACCTTTGACCACTGAGGCAGCAGTGCTGGTGTCTCTGGGCTTGAAGGTGGGAACCTGAGAGCCTGGGCCTCAGACCCTTACAGAAAGCATGCAAGCCAGGGATGCAAAGAAGTTGGTTCTGAGCCTAGCTGCTGCTATCAGAAAGATCTGTGCCCTTGGAGTGAAGAGGCCTTGCTGGGTTTTACAGAAACAGAAAGCAGGCAGGAAGGAGCAGGTCCTTTCTTCCTCCTCCAGTCTCACAGCCTCCTTCTAGCGTCCCATGCTCTTCAGAGTAAAACGGGTAGCCAACCAGAGAAGCAGAAGTATGTTTTTCTGTGTCCCAGTCCTGGCATTACAAAACAGTGCAGAGAAAGGTGGGTTTGAAGCTGTGAGAAGCAGCTTAATAACTGGGACAGGAAGCAATGGTGCATGGGTTAAAAAACTTGATGCTATTAGCTTGCAGACAGCGAGCAGATAGCTAATGGCTTTGCTTGTTCTTTCTTGGAAACAAGAGTTTTAACTTGGCAGCTGTCCACCCAGCTGAAGACTATTTCCCAGAGTCCCTTGCAGCTAAGTGTGACCAGTGGGATATGAACGGAATATGAGATGTGCAAATTCCAGGTCATCTTCAACTGAAAGACAAATTACTTGCCCTGGTTACACCATATAACACTCAGAGGGTGGCAGAGCAACAACCTAGAAGGAGCCTGTATCCCTGAGTGACTGTGGCACAGAGCTACCCTGCCAGACTGTACTGCTCACTGCAGATGGCGACATGAGAACTAATCTCTATTATTTAAAACAGTGGACTTCAGAGTACTTGTGGCAGCACCTGGCCTGCACCCTACTTAACACCCAAAGCTCTGGCTCTGAGAAATAGCAGTAAGTCTGAGCAATGCTTACAGGTCCCCCGAGTGCTGCTGGTAGTATTAAGACTCAGGTAGGAAAGCAGAGACAATGGAAAAGGACCCTGCCCTTTCCATGATGTCTTCCTACAAGAGCCACAAAGATCTCCTAATTCTACTCTGAATGTATTATTACTTTAATGTTCTTTCTGTAAAACTCCTGGGCCATACAGTCTGGGTTATATCATAATCATCATCTTTTTTAGCAACCCTTTAAAAATGTAAAAACGTTCTTAGCACATGGACCATACAAAAACAGTCTCTGGAGCCATAGTTTGCTGACATCTGCTCTCATTTCCTAAGTGTGGCCTCATCTCTTCCATGAGGAGGGCCTTAAGGACAGGCCCCGACCACAGACTTCTCCTGCACCCTGCCGCTGCCTAGCACAGTGTTTAGTACACATTAGATGCACTCCTCCCCACCCCTGTAGGTACCAGGTGATTTGCAACCCCAGTCATCTCTTGTCAGGATTAACAGAGCAGCTTCCTATTTGGATTGGTGAAAATACCCAGGTTCTGTTCTTTGTTCTGCCAAAGCTAGTTGGGTCATCTAACGTAAGTCACATGCTTCTGCCTTAGTTTCCTAGTCTCTAAAATAAGGAGGCTGAAAGATATTGATTAATAACCACCCCATTTAAATTTAAAAGCCTGTAAGTAAAAGTTTTGAATATTCTAACCAAGTACTTCCAATATTACTCAGGACCTAAAAAAGCAGTGTTTAAAAAATAAAACAGTAACAAAACAACACTAGCAGGAAAATGAGCACTAGTCTTTTTAAACAACTTAAAACCTGTTGGAACTATCCTGGGAGAAGAGAATATGAAAAACAAAATAAATACAATTGAGACTCACAATATTCTTTTATAAAAGATTCCTAAGATCTTAACTACATAAAACTATCATATCAAAGATAAGCTTATTTGAAATTTATGAATAATCTATTCTGTAGATTTCATTAAAATTTGTTCATTAGAAAAAGAAAAGTTGTCTAATGCAAACTATAAGCAAAGTATTACAAGGTAAACAATGAACTTGCATAAAAAATTACTTTTAAAAAGGTACTTCAGCCCAGTGGTTCTTGATGGTTGCTTTTAATTATGAAGGGACTTTATCTTCATTAGAGCAGGCCCAAATGGGATTGCCATCCAAAATAGTTTTTTATTAAGATAATTAAAATTTTTCTTAAACAAAACAGAACAAAACCCCCCCAAACACAGCAATCCAGCATTGCCACTAATTTAGATTAGCAAGTTTACTGACCATAACAGTATCTTGTAAAGTGTGTTTTTTGTATTTCCATGACAAAAAGGGTTCCACAGTCCAGTCTGGGGACTGTTTTCTTGGATAGTCACAGTGCACATCAGTATACAAAAGCCTCTGAGAACGTCCAGAGTAAAGGGCCTGTTTCACTTTGTCTAACCCATTGCTTCCCAGTTAACCCTAGAACCATTTCCCTGTCTCACAGAACCTATGAAAATCTTACTTGATTAGTGTTCCATTGTATGCTGATAAGGAAGCTGCTCAGGAAAATCTCATGAAGTCTTAAACTCTCTGATGACACCTTCTACCCATGTTTCCTTTTTGTGAGAAACAGATGGCACAGACTGTATTGCCTGCCATCCTTAAGCAAGGATGTTCTTTCCAAAAGAGGGCCCATATCTGCCACAAGGCAAGAGGAGAATCCCTGACAAAAATTTCCTATGTTCAGAAATCATGTGTGCTTGGTTCTGAAACTTCTATAAAGAATACAGAGAAAGCTGCCTCCCAAGGTCCTAAGGAGTGAGAGAGCTGTGGCTGGAAGTCAGCAAAGGCCCCAGACACAGGATTGTGACATCTCTCCCACCCCATCCTTGGCATAGTAGTTTTTCAGGCCCATGGAGACAAAATGAGAAGGGGCACTCCACATCTGCACAGTCACAAGAGTAAGATGCCAGCTCTAAGACCTGGAACATCTGCAAATGTGAGGTTGTCCACTTTTACAGAGGAAGGGAGTAGCTCAGGCTAAGTCGGAGCGTGCCCTGTGCTGCATTTGACTGGAAATACAAGGCTTATGAAACCCCTTTCACCGATCTCTGTCACTTGGAGCCTTGAGCTCTGTTTTACTATGATCAAAAGGAGACAAAGTATGGTGTTGCCAAGAAAGAGGAGGCAGCTCCCACTGCAGCAGATAATAAAGCAAACATGCTTTAAGAAATGCCAAATAAAGATCAGAATGTCCCTCAGGAGGAAGACAAAAACTTCAGCCCAGTTGTGCAACAACCAAACCACCAAAGAACACCAACATTTGATGTGAATGCAACTCCTTATGTTCTCAAAAAGAGGCTTCTCCAAATGAACCATGGATGCTAAGCCTGAAATACTTTCATAAATTCTCAAAGTAGATGACTCAATGAAGCACTCTGAATTTCAAGAAAGATTCTATGCCTTTCAAACCACTAGTATATACATACTTTTCTTGTTCATTTTAACCACATCAAGAAATTCCCTAAGAGATTCCATTTTCTTAGCAAGGAAAGTTGCAAAGGAGAATGTGAAATGGGCTTGTTTTCACAAGCAAAATGAAACGCTTTTATGGTTTATTCATGCACAGTTAAAATCCCTTTTCTTTCCAGCATTACAAATTGAATTTGCTCTTATAAATTGCTGTTGAAAAAAAAATAAATAAAAAGTAAAGGAAACTAAAAAAGCAGAAACACAAAGGCTCCTTCTTCTAGGGAATGAAAAGTTAGGAGACCAATGGGAGAAATATAACCTTTCACTGGCAAACATACTTTTTAATTTATTTTCGAAGCAATCCAGTTCAAGTGCTCCCAACCACTACATTATCTTGCTGCAATCCGGATGGCCTATGTGGAAAACTCCGTGCATTTCTAAATTACACATATCTGTTAGTATTGAGTAAGAATAAGAGTGGCTTAAAAAAACATAAGAAACCTGGCCTATATTTCAAAAATATAACCAAGGCACTTATAACCTAATTTACAAATAATTATCATTGGAGTGGGGGTGGGGTGGGACTTTTCCTGCTTTGTAGGACAATAGAATGTGTTAGTGTATAGAACAGCCTCTCATACCCTACATCAAATGATAATTTATCTTTGAAGCACCTCTGAGGTCTGATTCTCCCAAACCCTCACTATCTTTGAAAAGAAGCCATGTAATTAGCTGTACCTGCTAGTATATGCTGCTTTTAAAAAATTAAGAGCTGACATTCATTCAGCATTTGCCATATTCCCATCTCTGTGCCAATTACTGCTATTGCTACTACTCTATACATACACTTGCGTACACTTTGTAGTTCTTCTTCTTATTAGCCCCATTTTACAGATAAGAGAAACTGAGGCCCAGGGAGCTTGAATAATTTTTCCAACTAGTGTTTGAATCATTTTTTTTTCCTGGACATGTAGCATTTGACCTCACTTTAAAGGGTTAGGTGGGCTGAAAACCCAATAAAAAAAATCCACTCCCAACCTAATCTTAACAAAACAGAACCCCGTCTAGGTATACGTGTACGTGACCATCTCCATCTTGGCTCCTGGCTTAAAAACAAACTCAGAGGCCAGGAACCAGGAGAGGATCAATCATCTTTATATCCAGGGCCTTCCACCCATGCTAAATGTTTTTAATGATGCCCAAACACTATCAGCTATTTCCTTATAAAATTAATCAATGCATGTTGATGCATAACTCTCATGTTATAGCTCTGCCAAGCAAGTGACAGGTGTATAAGCATCGTCTACCCACTTACTCCCCGCAAGGCACCTGGCCCAGCTGTCGCAGCTCCTTACTTCATTACAAAAAAGCCCAAAGACACACTGTATTCCCTGGAAGGTTTATCCAATCAGCAGCCAGAGGACACTGCAGTGCTCTCTTTTACTGACCATTTCCCATGTCTGGATCTCAGTAGAAATATTTGCTCTTTGATGAATAATTAGCCATAATCCTTCCTTTATGGATTAGGACTTGGAACCGAGTCAAAAGACAATCAAATCAGAGCAGTGATTGTATGAGGGAAGGAGCCAAGCCACATGCCTGCCAGCCTTGGTGGTCACTGGAGACATCCTGCCCCAGCCCCTCCCAGGTCCTCAGGCTGAGAGGGCCAGGGGGAGCGAGAGCAAGCACCAGGAGGCGGGTGCCAGACTGAGAGAGCTCCAGCAGGCAGGCCTGTGGCTGGAGAGAAGCCACCTGCCGGCCCTTCACCTTCCCTTCTTTCCACCTCCCATCCTCTGGGCAGCACTGGTGCCTACAGCCAAAGTCAGTAAAAGGGAGCTCAACTCCAACCATGATGGAGTTGAAGAGACCTCAGAAAAAAAACAGCAGGAAGCAATTGAACATACTGATGAGGTTTAATATGGAACAGACAGACTTAATGAGCAAGCCAGTGAGAAGATTTTGAAAGTAGAACAGAAATATAATAAACTCTGCCAACCATTCCTTCAGAAGAGGGTCAGGACTGATGGCCAAAATCCCAAATTCTGGGGTAACAACATTTGTCAACCATCCCCAAGTGTCTGCACTGCTTGGGGAGGGGATGAAGAGGTACTGCATTATTTGACCAGAGTCGAAGTGACAGAATTTGAAGATATCAAATCAGGTTACAGAATAGATTTTTATAGTTATTTTGATGAAAATCCTTACTTCAAAAATGTTCTCTCCAAAGAATTTCATCTGATTGAGAGTGGTGATCCATCCTCAAAGTCGACTGAAATCAAATAGAGACCTGGATAGGACTTGACGGAATGTTCAAGTCAAATAGAATAAAGGAAGAGGCAGCAGGAAGAACCAGAGTGCTTCTCTGCCTGGTGTACTGACCATTCTGATGCAGGTATAGATGGGTTAGGAGAAGTCATCAAAGATAATGTTTGGCCAAATCCATTACAGGACTATTTGGTTCCTGTTACAGATGATGAAGAGAGGGAAGGATAAGAAGATGATGATGACAGAAAGATTGGAAGATATTGATGAAGAAGGGGACAACGATGAAGGAAAAGAAGAGGAAGACGATGAGGGATAAGAAGGAGAGGAAGGAGATGACTAATAGAACACTGATGGATTCCAACTTTCCCTTTTTAATTTTCTCTAGTCCCTGGGAGAAAGTTGTAGTCTTTTCTCTCCCCTCTCTTGTGCTCAGTTGCCCTGTTTTTTTGAATCTCTAATTGGCATTAAAGAAAAAAAAGGGGGGCCTGGATAGAATCATGAAAATAGTGCTCACTGCCACCACCAGCCAGATCTGGTGCTCTAATGCCAAGTTATATGTGGGGCAGTTGCTGGCATGCCTTCCCTGGCATTAAAATGTGGCCAAGAAGACAGGCTCTCACAGAAGGAAGGCTGTGTTGGTGAGGATTATTTTTTGTCTCAAGCACCAAGCTATCTAACAAAGCTATCTCAAATGAGACTCATCTATGTGAATCTGGGTGAGATGAAGGACTCTGCATGGTCTGCTAAATGTTACTGTGCATATAACATTTTGAGGAGCTACATAATGCATACGCTTTTAATGCTGTAAAATATAGTAGCTAAAATTCAATGCCACTTAGGTTTTCAGAGATGAATCAATGGCCATCCTGGTCAGAGTCAAAGCTTTTGATGTATAAATGGAACTATTCCATCAAGAGGCAAAGTGTAATAAATCCTGTTTAGATTGACAGCATGTAATTTTTCTGCACAGGTATGCTGGTTTGGATATATTATGTCCCACAAAATGCCATTAACTTTGATGCAGTCTTGTGTGGGCAGGAAACGTTTTGATGCTGACTGGGTTAGAGACTTTTGAATGGATGTTTCCATGGAGATGTGACCACTCAACTGTGGACGAGATCTTTCACTGGACAATTTCCATGGAGGTGTGGTCCCGCCTATTCAGTGTGGGCCTTGATTAGTTCACTGGAGCCCTATAGAAGCTCAGACAGAAGGAGTGATCTTGTGACAGCCAAGAGGGCCACTTTGAAGAACACACATGAGCTGAGGGAGGAGCTGCAGATGAGAGACACTTGAAGATGGCCATTGAAAGAAGACTCTTGCTCCGGGGAAGCTAAGAGAGGACAAGTGCCCCAAGAGCAAATGAGAGTGACATTTTAAAGAGGAGCTGTGGCCTAGAGAGGAATGTCCTAGGAGAAAGCCATTTTGAAATCAGAACTCTGGAGCAAATGCCAGCCATGTGCCTTCCCAGCTAACAGAGGTTTCCCGGAGGCCATTAGCTATCCTTCTGTGTAGGTACCCTACTGATGCCTTACATTGGACACTTTATGGCCTTAAGACTATAACTTTGCAACCAAGTAAACAAACTTTATAAAAGCCAATCCATTTCTGGTGTTTTGCTTTCCAGCAGCATTAGCAAACCTGAGCAACAAGTCTCTGTGTTTAGCAAATACATCACTGTATATTGGTCAGGAATCTTGCTCCAATAAAGGAACGTAAAGATTAAAAAAAAAAAAAAGACAATCAAATCCACTAATGTCCAACACCGGTAGACAAAGGCTATGATACACTAAGGCAGAAGTCACAGGAAAGGACCACATGGCCCAGTGCACTAGTAAGTCCAAGAATAGAAACCACAAGCCCAGGAAGACTTGTCTGTCGTCTGGAAATTTTGCCCACTTCTGTGATGCTTTTGTCCCTTTTTCAGCCAAGTGATAACTGATCATCCTACAGCTCTTCCCTAAATGCTAGAAGATCCCCAGGTACCTTGAGAATTGCCAAAGATTGACTATAAATTCAGAGTTAAATACACTGACTGTAGCCCAATTACATAACCACGGTATCCAAGTGTGTCTGTGATCACTGCCACGTTATTTGCTACAAGATGTGCTTGAAAAGTAGAACTTGCTTATTTCCAGTCATCCTTGAGGATAAAGTATTCATAACACATCAAAGTAAGTATCACTTCCTGTAAATCACAAATTTTCAGTGGAATTCTGAAATAATATTGATGCTTTAAGTGTTAAATATATTATTAAACCATAAACAAGTTTCATGTCTTAGCTAGCCCCAAAGCCCCAAAGTTCTTGATAATCATGATTTAATAATCTAAGGCTTGTGATTAAAGACCATAAAGCCTCACCCATCAAGCAAATTCTCTGTGAAGAAAATACCAATTGGGGGCATCTGAAATAGCTAACACTCAATTGAATGAAATGGAGGATTAAAACAGACTTCAGAGAGGAGGCAAAAAGGGCTTCAGAGAGTCTGGTGAGTTGGGAACTGAGATGAATGATGAAGATGGTCAGGAGAAGAAATACGCAGAATTGCAGCAGGATCCAGAAGCACCAAAAGGTTTGAAGCACAGAAACCATGACGGGAAGAAGCTTGGAGGTTTATGAGGCAGGGAAAATATAAATGTGCATTTCCACTTTTTACATTTCTAAACAGAGCCTTCTGTCAAGCTTCATATTCAGTGAAGTGTAATAATGGCTAGAGACCACACTTCTCTGTTAAGATAAAACTGGGGTGTTTGGTTAGGTGTCCTAAAACTACCCCACCACGGGGCACTCACCGGCCGTTGTCGCGGCCCACGCCCCACACGCGGATGCTCACGATGGGCTGGGAGTGCAGCACCGTGCGGTCCATGGGGTCCACCAGGCTGAGCAGGTCGTTCTCCAGGATCAGGTACATGTCTTTCCCCTGGGTTCAACAAGAAAACATGCTGTCTTCTGCATGCAGGCCAGACATCCTTAGGGTGTTCGCGGTTATTGAGGCATGTCATTTCAATGATCAAAAGAAGCCACACTTTGAGTCTATAATGTGTTTCTCTAAGAGAGAAATACTTTCTCCTGACTAAAATTTATAAATCTTTCATCTATCCCTTATATACCAAATTTCCCTCTCCAAGCCCTCAGAAATGTGTCCCCAGCCTGCTTTCTAGTCAGCTCTTATTTTTAATTATTTATGTTTTTGAATTTTTACTCTAAGTTAAAAAAAGACAAAAAGAAAGAAAAAGCTAATGGTGAGTTCCCTGGAGACATTTGGGATTTTACTATCTCCGTGTCCATCATACTTGTATAAACCCTCTCTCTCCATTCCTTCCCTCCGGCCAGATCCTAACTACCACCCCTGCAATGGCCTTCACAGACCCACCACAATGGTTGTCTCTTCTCAGCTTTTACACACTTCACATCTGTGTGATTTGACTGGCAAATAGCAGGCACAGCATCATGACATTTCTTAATTCTAACAACAGCTAACATTCATATGACCGTTTATTACATCTCAAAGATTATGCTCTCTGCTTAAGATGCTCTGAGTACTGAAATCTCTACACAGCCTCACCACCCCACATAAGAGCTTGGTTTGTCATTATTTCCAAATGGCAGATGGGGAAACTGAGGCTCAAAGGTTAAGTAGCTTGCTCAAGATCTGACGCAGAACCTGTGATGCCCTTTGCTACACGGGTGCTGTTGTAATGCCAGTACAGAGGAATGCCTGGGTCTCTCTTGCATTGCTATTCAGGTTCTCAGGCTTTGGTGCCCATCACCCCACATATGTTGACTCCCTGAAGGCAAGGACACTAAGACTATTCCACTTTACTTCCCTTGCAATTCCTCAGGCACAGTTTTACGAAATTATTAACCATTTGTCATACAACCAAAAGACTCTCTCTCATGAAGTTCACTGTCAGCCCCGATGCTGTGCAGCTGAAGCCTGGGAAGAAACAGTGAAGCTTCTTTGTGGGTGTTGTGGGTTGAACTGTGTCCCCGAAAATGTATGTTCAAGTCATAGCCCCCATGAATGTGATTGTATTTGGAAATAGGGTCTCTACATGTCTAAGGAGCTAACATGAGGTCACACTGGGTTAGGGTGGGACCTAATCCAACACGACTGGTGTCCTTACGAGACTTAGAGGGAAACCTGCACACGGACACACAGAGAAGGCCATGCGAAGACTGGGCAGAAACTGGAATTCTGTTGTCACAAGCCAAGGAACACCAACAATCGCTGGGAATCAGCAGAAGCCAGGAGAGAAGCAGGAACAGATTCTCCCGCTGAGGCCCCAAGAAGGAACCAGCACCCCTGTCAACATGATGATTTTGGACTTTTGTGACACCAGAACTGTGAATGAATTTCTGTTACTTAAAGCCACCCAGTTTGAGTACTTTATGATGACAGCCCTAGGAAATTACGATAGTGGGAGGTTTTCAAATCCCAAAGTGGGACAGATAAACTGCTCTTTGGTGTAGTTTTTGAGCATGATGTTTTAGGTTCCTATCAAAGGTTCTTGAGAGAAAGCAATCTCTGATGCTTACGCATGGCTGAGATGGGTACGTTAGTGCCTCTGGTGTGGAATGTTTAAGCTGTGACCAGTGTCTTCAGCTGAGTTCCAGGATGACTTGAGATCTTCCCAAAGAGCAGAAAGCCATTTACAGAAGAAAGCACCAGCAGAAAACACAACTTGGTCAGACTGTTGTAGTTGAGCAGACTTCATAGAGCCTGGAGCCACAGGTTGCAGAGCTGCCTCACACCTATAGTGCCTCCAAACTTCTTTGCTGAGGACCAGCAGCTCATTGTACTTACTGCAGGGCAGGAACTCTCTCTGAGGACACTTCAGACCAGACACAGCTTGTCTGGTCCCTGGGCAAAGAGTCAACTCTTAATTATCCAGTTTCCCGATTAACTAAGATTGAGGCACAGTTCCTCGGAGGGACTCAGTTTCCCAGCAGGTTACGAGGCTGAGTAACTGGTCAGTGGCTAAGCAAAAGTTGGCAGAGTCAAGCAAGGGCCAAGCTATGATGGTGGGCTGCAATCCCCAACCCTAAACTTCAATTAAAGGCTGGGCTCCTTTCTCCATCCTTGAATTGAGGGCTGCCACTCAGCAGAACTCAGGGGTTGTACAATCACTGAGTCCTGGAGCACTGGGGAACCTGAGAGCTGAGCAGGTCCCAGGTCCCACTGGGGCCAACCATTCAATGTGCTTTGGGATAACTAAGCACTGCTTGGGGATTTTTTGTGCTTCCTCCTTCTACCACCCTTCTGCCCTTTCCCACCTCTAAATGACCACTGACTATAGCCTAAAAGAGATCTTCAGCCAGACCCACTAGTAAGTAGTCCCCAGTACAGTTTTCACCTGGGGGTCTCCAACAGCATTCCGTGTGGTTGTTCTGTGGCAAACACCTCGCAGGTACCAACAGAAAGGCTTCATTTTGGCTGGCATCATCATCTGATATGTTCAGTGCGCTTTATAGGATATGATCCACAATGAGACAAGCCCCCCTCCTCACAGAGATGGGTGATGCATTTCCTTTGGGCTTAGAAACCATAATTGGTCCTCTTTAAGGTGACAGATGTCCACTTCATCGGCTACCTCTACTGACAATCTCAGCATTATTGTACAGAGCCAATGACAACTGTCAGCTTGTAACTTTAAATAAGAATGTTTGGCTGAGAGTGGAGTATCCCTGAATGACAACAAATCGTGGCTCCTGCTAAGTTTATTTTAGCAAGCTCATGCCTTTCCACATATACCCTTGCAGTCTTTCCATCAACACACAGAGGCTCCAGGTTGACCACTGTGAACCTTTGCTAATTGGCATTTGTTACTCCAACAGCCAATGCCAATTAGATGTCAACCAAAGAAGAGCCTGTTAGTCATAACTTCATGTTTACTCAGCCATTCAACAAACATTTAAGGAATCGTGCTATGCATAGTGGGACATACCAAAAAGTCATAGTTCATAACCTTAAGCACTGAGCTGTTCTTCATATACTATGAACTAGAAATATTGTATGGAGAATTTGGGGTTTGAGAAGTAGAGGAAACAGCAGAGAAAAACAGAATTGGTTTAGGGAGCTAACCAGGTCGGAAGGCATAGCACATTTCCAGGCATGGCTGCCCCCCTTCCCAGGATCTCCCTCTGCTGTAAGAATCTCACCAGTTGGAGATTCCTTTACAATCTTAACAAGACTGTAAGTCTCACGTGAAGCTATTCTAAAAAGGCAAAAACCTAGTGGTATTCACCAGCCACTCACATATTAGTATAAATTACACAAATCTGCCTTCTAAATCCTAGCAGAGATTCATCTCTTTGAAGGAATAGCATGTTGACTGAAGGAGAGAAAAGATAAGTGGATAATTTAATTTGCAGAGAAAGGATAGGCCTTTGGAATTTGGGTAAAGGATAGTGGGTGCTGCAGTGAGAGATAGGTAAAGTCAAACTCCAAAAAGAAAGGGTTTTTCTTGAAAATGAGAAAATTCTTCCTCCTTTCTTCCCCGTGCCTGGGATCCAAAAGTATGGCTGAAATGTAGTCAGCCTGACTCTAAGGTAGACATATTCCCACCCTGGGAAGCCTTGGGAACCTACCTCCCGTCACGACTCTGCTGCTAGGATAAGACATGAGCAGAGTTCCAAACAATGTAATGAAAAAGCATTGTTAACAAGGGACAGATGGAACAGAGTCTATTCATACAATAAGCAATATTCCAAGATTCTCCCTGATATTCCTGTTCCATGTCATTTTTATATAAATTTGGTATTGTTTACTTATTACTTTCCTTTCTGAAATTATCTAGCTAACGTTTTGAAACAGAATTCCTCTGTTGAATATGAGAAAGAGTATTTAGGTATCAATATCCAACTCCTGTATAATGTTGATTTTCAGATTATGAATAAAGAAGAGAGTTTTATAAGAGGATAATTTGTCTATATTTAGAGTAGTGGCATCAAATATTTTTTTTGCAGTGTGTGCTGGGGGACAGAAGGGGATCACATTCCCCTTTAAGAATATAAAGCATAGGTCTTTTTCCCCAAGAACCGCTCTTATGACTTGTAGGACCAATCTGGCATGCAAGTTGAGGGGGTTTCTGTACATTCAAAGTCCCTCCGTAGATCCTATGTGGATTTAGGGACACAAGGTTAAGAAGCTGTCCTCCAGACAGGGCCCCAGACTGGGCGATGCTGACAAATAAATCACACAGGTGCAACATGGCTACACTACTTGCCTTTATGGGAAAATGCACCCACTAAATATCTTCAGAGCCTCTCAGTACCACATCACAAGGAGGGCTGAGGTTCCACAAAACACAACTGCACGTAAAGAAGTCTGCCATTTATCTACACATCTTACTTACCTCTCCCCAAATGCCGACCGTATCTCGGATGTCGTTTTTGCAGTAAGACAGCTGCCTGATGCAGTTGTTAACAGCAACACTGCTTTTCCCAGGGGCCAGGTCCTCCTCTGCCATTTCCACCCATCCCAGAGAGCGCACAGCAAAACACTAGAAGACAACAGCAGAGAACATCAAACGACTCATTCTCACAGCTATATCAATTTACACTAAAATCCTCAGGCACCTACAAGGTATTCTTACTGAGTCTTTAATTGCTGCATAATTTTCCATCATCTAATTTACTTTAACAAATCTTCTAATCTTGGAAAATTAGGTTGTGACTAATTTTTTCTTTTTTTCCCATAATTACAGAAAGTTTATTGGGCAGTGCTGGCTATTATACATATAATTTAGTTTTTTATTGTTGTTGTTGAATTTTATTTTGAAATAAATTCAAACTTACAGGAACAGTTGCAAAAACAGTACAAACCCCATACACAGAACTCCACATACCCCAACCCCCTCTACCAATACCCCAGATCCACCAACTTTAAAACCTGTGTGACTAATTTTTATCATTTAAAAATTACAGCAGTAAATATCTTCTTGAGGCTAACCTTTCTTTTGTGTTGAGATTACTTCCTTAAAGTAGATTACCAAAAGTAGAATTACAAGGCTGAAGGGTATAAAGATTTTTGAGCCTCCTGTTACATATATAAAACAATTTTTAATGGTAAGAAACACAACCCATAAGATCTGTTACTTGCAAGCAC
>PVKY010008189.1:0-14288 GCA_004027775.1 Bradypus variegatus
GGCTGATCTTGGGGGCCAGGGCAGACATGGCACCAACTTTCCCACCAGTGCACTTCAAATATATGATGTTGATCTCTTTGGAGTCGAAGTTGAGTGGCATGGCAGAGGCGGCTGGTGTGGGATGAACCTGGATGATGGACAAATGAAGAAAGTTGCACCTTGGCCTCCTCCCAGGTGAAAGGCGAAAGCTGCTCTTGGCTTTCAGTGCTGTGAGTTTTCCCTATTTGTTGTCCATCTCCTCCTAAGTATCTATCTTGTCTAACAAACCTTCCCTCAGGAGGCTGCTGATAGTAGCTTCAAGTACCACATACCTTAGACATCTGAGTAAGCTGAGTGCTATTTCAGTGAACAGGACAGGAGGCCTGGGCTGGGAGCCAGGAAGACTGTTATCACTGCTGTGTGTGGGGGCTGCCCACTGTCTACATATGCCAAGGACTCCCACTTTCTCTAGAGTTGTGTGGTGGAGTGCCTAGGACACCTCTGTCAAAGAGGAAGGGTGAAGTCTTGGACCATCTGGCACTATGCCATCTTTTTCTTTCCAATCTTCCCATCTCTTTTATTCCTTGAGATTTTAGACTGCAGGGCCCAAGATTCTCTATTTTAATAAACACCTCGGGTGACTCCCATGAAGGTAGCTTCTGGCATTGTAGTCTGCCCAATGAAATTCTCTAAGAATCACAGACCTGTGGAGTCAGAATCTTCAGGGGAAGGGCCAGAATGTGGATTTTTAACAAGGGCCCCAGGTGATTCTCAGGGAGGTCCGGGAAACTGTTCTAGAGACTTGTACTTTTTATTTTTCTGTTCTTCTGAAATGTGAGACCCCCACCCCCTCAAAAACCCATTTATAATAAAAAAGATATTTGCATTTTGAGAAAATGAGTACATTTCAGAAAAGGACATATTACAAACTATAAAATCTTTTTTCTCCAGCCCAGACTTCTCAGTGTTGCAGATCCATAGATTTGACAGATCATATGACATCTCCCCTTGAAGTCACACAAGCATCTTAAGCTGAACATGTTCAAATTGAAATCACCATCTTCCCCCAAACCTGACTCTTCTCTACTGCTCCCATAATCTCAGGGATAGCACTACTGTTATCCACCCACTGAGCATGCCAGAAATCCCAATTATATTTTTTCTCCTTCAATCCCCATCCACTGCACCAGATAAAAATCCATCATCAAGACCTCTCCATTTAACTTCCTAAATTGTTCCATTTTTTCCATTTGTCTCCATCTCCATTTGTTCCCACCCCTACCACTTAAAGTACTACTAACACTAACCTTAAGGCATAGCTCCTAATTGGCCCAACACTGGCACCGCTTGTGTTTTCTACTCTGCAGGCAGAAGGATCTTTTCAAAACATAGGTCTGATCATGTCAGACTCCCATACTACCCACTGTACTCAGAATGAAGATTAAAGTTCTTAAAATGGTCAGTGAGGCCCTGCTTAGTCTGGTCTCCAGCTTCATTCTGTAGTACTCTATCCCTTCAATCTATGCTCCAGCCACAATTGCCTCATTTTAGGTGCTCATGCTTGCAACGCTCCCTCCTGACAAAAGGTCTTTTACTCATGATATTCCCTCTGTTTCCCTTTCTTCTTCAGTTTCTCATCCTTTGGATTCCATTTGAGTGTAACGTTTACAAGGAAACCTTTCTGATCAGATCAATGAATGCCCCTACTGTAAGCTCTCATAGCACCTACCTCTTGCAGTTTTCATATATTTTTCCAAATAAACGTGCCTCACTTGTTTAATAAATGGAGATTAGAACTTTTGGAACTTCATTGGCCAGAACAGTTTCTTTTCTCAGCTTCTCTAGTGTTCTTTAGATATCACTTATTTAAACCATATCCAAGAACAACTTTAGGATTAGTAGGGGATAATTCTTAACACTTGGACTCTGCTAAAGCACATCCCTCTAGCTTTTTTGCCTTATTTTCCAGTACCTTGAACATTTGCCTCTATTATAGCACTTATTTACCCTGTAGTGTTTTTTTTGGTTTTTGTTTTCTTATAGTTTTCTGTAACTAATGTCAGCTACTTTAGGGCAGCTGTTTTATTTATCTTTGTATCCTTAGCACTGAACACAGGGCCTGGTCCTCAACATTTGGAGTGACACTCTAACCAGTAGTCCATTCATATAGCATATATGTTGATACCTCTCCTTGTAATATCCTTCTTCATTTTCCTGACAAACTTTTACCTCTTGATATAAAGGAGGCAGCAGTTTAGTGTTACCTTCAACAGGTAACACTAAACACTTCAACTTTTCAGTTTCCTCATTTGAAAAATACCATAAAATGTTGTTGGGAGGATTAAAAGAGTTAATGATTCAGTACTTCTCTCCCTCCACTTGCCAGGTGAAACTCCTCCTAAATAGCAATTCCTGAGGGAATTCAGTCTCAGGATTAGGTCTTTGTAATATCTTGCAACCAACTAGCTCTGCTGGAATCTCTTGCACCTAGCTAGCTTTGCTCTGCTACTTCCTCTCATTTTTTTTTCCTTTTCAGTATACCTTGATAGCTCAATTAAAACTAGAGGCAAAATCATTAGCAAGCAGAAAACCATTCTTGCCTGTTCTCTTAGGAAAGATGTACTTGCATAGCTCCACAGGACTTTTAAAAAATACTTTGAAATAGTAAAGAATGAAAAACTAAATGGTACATTTCCATATTAAAACAGGTGAAATGTTTCTTTTTACATTTGTAAAGTACCTGACCTACACTACACATTAAGTAAACTTTAGTTCCCTTCCCTTCATTCTTTCAAGTTTACAGAACTGTAACTAAAGATTTTAGCATCTAGGGCAAAGGACTCCACAGTGAACTATCTGGTAGTAGTGTAATAAACGATTCTTACCAACCAGATACTATTCTCAGTTTCTTACTTTGCCTGTTTGTGTTGTCAAACTTTAAACGGAGTATAGTAAAACATCATGCTCTTTAAAAGTCATGGAAACTATTTAAAAATGTGTAGTAACTAAATACAGTAGAAAAAAACATGAAAAATGCTTGCACACAGGGTTAAATCTAAATTACAGGTCAACCTGATAAAGGCCTTTGCTGAAGTTTACTTACTTTCCCACTCTTATCCATGTTACCTTGTGCATATCTCTAGTATTTTTCTCATTCAAGTGTCGTTTATGTAAACTTGTCTTTCTCAATACAACACTCTTTCATCAGTGTTTCAAATGAGTCAAATATTGACTCAGTGGTTTATTTCCGGGTCCAGTGGAGGGTGTATTCTTGAGTAAAGTTTTAAGATTGAAAACGCAGTTTATGTTGTCATCCACATGTCTACATCAATTGTCATTTAAAGATTACCATACGCTGGTAAGCGTCCAGTCGTCAAATAGACCTTTTTTGAAGTCCCTGAGTGAGAAAAGCCTTGAAACACTCATGGGGTCTAGGCTGAATTTTCTCCACTGGCTTGTTTGGGAATTGGTATCTTATATAAGAAGCGCAGTATTAACTTGTTCTGCTGCCCAGAGTGACATCTCACAGGGGACTCTTCAGGACGGAATCTTTCCAGACACACCCGTCTCCACCCTCAACTCCCCAATTTTTGTTCTCTCTCACGGTGGTCTGGGACAGCAGCACCAAATTCGAGATTTTCTTTCTCCGGAGAGACTTGCTAGAAGAGGCTTTAAAAGAAAAGGAGGCAGAGGAAAGAAATATTTGTATTAGTAAGAACCATAAATGGCCGTACACATCTGAGACGCGACGACCAGCAAACTATTTAGCCGGGAAACCACAGGGACAAAACCCCCCAGGACAACCGCCCGACTGGCCACTCTTAACTGCCCGCCCAGGTCACAGTCACGTGACGGGGGAGCGGCGCACGCCCGCAGTGGCGCCGATTGGCCCGCGGCGGGAGCGCGGGGTTTGATGGGAAGGAGTTGGCCCGGCCTTTAGCGGTGTCAGTGGCGGCTGCTGCCCGCTTGGGAAGCAGGCTGCGCGGTGGTGGCCGAGGCTGGTAGGGGTGGACGCTGGCGCCGGGCTTTGCTCGCCTCTCGCAGGTGAGTGCTTAAGATGCGGGCAGTTGGGAGGGCTCGGCATAGTGCAGGCGCGCTAGGCTCCCCCACCTTTTCAGGAAATATGCTCCTGTGTCCCCACTTGCCTTTCCCGGGTGCCCCCGCCCCACTTCGTGTGGCCTAAGAGCTGCGGCGGCGCTAGTCAAACTCCCACCGTGGTCCGCGCTGAGCCAATCTCCTTCCTCGTCAACTCGATTCCCCAGCACAGTGGCACGGATGTTTCTGAAGGCTGGAGCCTCCTTTTTACCTCTTTGGGAGTGTGGTTTCCCTAGCCTTGTTATGGGGGATTCTGGGGTGTGTGTGTGTGTGTGTGACTAAGTTGAACTGAGCATCAACTATTTGGGTCACTCGTGTTGAGCGAATGGTCGGAAGGTCCCAAATTAGCAGCAGCAGATCCTACGCCAAATTATCGCTTTGAAAGTTTTACCCACCTCTCTTTTCTCTGAGTTGTGCGGAGGCGCAACGAGTTGGAAAGATCAAGAGGAATTGAAAACTGTCAGTGTCGTGCTGCTCGGCTCTGGAGTGTGGGCGTGGATTATGTACTAAGAGAAGCCGTCTACAAGCATTGTCCCTTATTTGAGGGACGGTGGGCGGTGTGAGGGGTTGAAGAAAGGGCGAGGATGTTTTGTAGGTACACAGTTAGGCGTGGCAAATTGTGTAACTGTATCAGTAGTTATAATTTTTTTGATATCGTGTATGGAGATTGAGAGAGTTGGGGCTGGTGAACTCTATTTTGCTAATAGTGCCCTCACTTAAGGGGTGCCTTCTAAGACCTGTGACTCACCATTGTTTGTGAGTTTTCCATGACCCGCTTTCCCTACTTGGCTTCTGGTTTGTGGTGCCCATACTCTGTGGTCTGGGTGTCACCACTGACAAACTATGTCCTATTCTACAACAGTTTGTGTGGATGGGAGTAAACTTGGTTTCACGCATATGTTCAAACTGGTGGAGAATGCCTGTCTCTTGTCTTTAACAGTCCCCGTAGTTCCCTCTTAGACGAACCAACTTGATTTTGAACACATTTTCTTAAACAAGAGTGGTGCATTTAAAATTAGAATTTTAAGTTCCCTATCATCTATTGAGACCAGCCCAGTAATGCTGTTAATAATGTTATATTGTGTTTATATAGATTATTAACTTGGAAGTGAATATAAGAAGTCATAAGGCTATCAAACATTTGATTCCATGTAGAAATATATATTCAAACAATCATTTTTGACAGTATTTAGTTCACAATAAAAATTGACTTACTATGAAAGCAAGAACTTAATCCTAAAATAAAAATGCTTTTAGAGGTATTCTTCTTTCCATTCTTTTTATTTTTGGACAATCTATGTGGTGGTTTGGAATTTTTCAGAATTGTCTTTTCAATCAGGACATTCCAAAGTTAGAGTTCTAGAACAAATCACCTCTAATGTTAAGCTGAAAAGTGCAATATGTTGTGGAGTTACTTTGTGATGGTGACTGAATATTTTCTTCTCAATTTTGGAAACTTGATAAATTAAATATAAAACTAAACTTCCTTTGCTGTTTTCTCCAAAAGTCTGGAAGGTTATTTTAATGGAAGAGTCTGCAGAGTATTTTGCTTTTTTATACTAGAGAAAACAGGAGTAGTATAGTTTCAATTAAAATATAAATTGTTATTTTGCTTTATAATGTTTAAATTATGAAATAGATGCTTTCTTATAAGAAGTTAAAAGAAATATGTTTCATATAAGAAGTAATTGTGTTTTCTGGTAATAATATTAATAATGTCTTCATTTGTAATGTACTTACTAGGTCTTGGACACTGTAAATGCTATATAATTTCATTTAATCCATTTCTGTGAAGTTTAGATATTTCCAATTTTTTACAAATGAGACTGAAGCTTAGAGAGTTAAAGTAATTTGACCAAGATCACATAGCTAATATGTGGTTCAGACTTATTTTGAACCCAGATCTATTTTATTTTAAAGCCAAAAAGAGTTTCTCTGGTTAGTATTTTAAAGTGATTTGGAGTGAGCTGAATATTAAGAATAACATTCTCAACATTAAATTCTGAATGAAATCAGAAATAAATCCAGAATAGCATTAAATACTGATACTCAGACCTGAGTGTGAATAGCAGTTAAAACATTCAAATAATGTGGTGGTCAGTATTCACTGAGAAACACATTTAGATGAACCCAGCTCTAAGGTCATGTCAGGTCCACTGTGATATCACAGTGGAAAGAGACTCTCTCCGTAAATGTTCATGGAAGAGTTCTCAGGGACAAGCCATTTGAGATTGAGCCATCTCTCCAGTCAAGGGCAAGCAAAATGATTTATGCTTCAGAAAAGAAATGCTCGAGTTATTTGATTCCTAGGTATTTTCCATGTGTTTGAAAGAAAGCAGAGATGGACTAGAAAATTACAAGGACCATAGCAGTATAACTACTAACTTGTATTGAGAAATTATGTGTCAGGCACTGTTGTAACTGCTTGAAAATGCATTATGTCATTTAAGCCTTTCAGTTTTTGAGAGGGTCCTCTTTTGCAGATAAGGAAATTGAATCACAGAGAGGTTAAGGGCCATAGGATTTGGAGTTAAGCTGTTTGGGTGAAAAGGAGGAAACCAGTGGTTGAAAACAGAAGAGGTATGGAATTAAAGCTATGGAGAAATATTTGATTTAATTATTTAATTTTGTTAAACTTTCATATCTGTTGAAAATTACCACCCACCACATGTGGCTTATAGTAAATCAGCTTCCTTTAACAGATACCAGAATTTGCTAGAAAAATCAGTGGAATCATGGAGGTTGACTGTTTCTTTTATGAACCTGAAAGCATGGATATGGTATTTAATGATTCTTTATCATCCTGGTGGTGTTTTAGGGGACAGATTTAAAAGCACAGTCCCTTTTTTCAGGGACCTTAGAGGCTTAGCTGTGGTTTGTTTGATTAACTCCAAAACAATTCTCCAAGCAAATAATTGATGTCAAATTGGTGTTAATTGAAATATTCTGCATATGTTAAAGCTTACACTTACCTTAGAAGTGATATGCAATAAACAAGGAAGTTCTTGCAGTGGAGAAAGCAATAACCTAGGATTTAGTACCTAGTCAAGTACAGAATCTAGTACAGAACTTGTATTAACAGTTCTGCCTCTAGCTGTAGCTACATGATTTTGGGCAAGCTTCTCTTTGCATGATTAATCATAGGAATTTAGTCAAGTGAAGGAATTGGACCATGTGATACACTGTTCCAACATTGTTTCTTGTGTTTATACTCACTTTCTACTTCTCTAGCTCTGTGTACCAACTATCTGACAATGCCAGAGATAATTTTGTGTATCTTGTATATAAATATTCCAATCCAATCTATATACAGCAGGCTTTATATCTGATTTTGTGGCATTGGGTATAACTGAGTGCTTTTTTAAAAATGTGATTTTATTGAAATATATTCACATACCATGCAATCATCCAAAGTGTACAGCTGTTCACAGTTGCATCATATAGTTGTGCATTCAACACCACAATCAATTTTTGAACATTTTCATTACTCCAATGATTGCTTTTTGAAAAATCAAAACTCAAATGCTAAGTCTGGTTCTGCTACTTATTACCTTTGGGAACTTAGCAAATTACTTTACCTCTCTAACCTTAGTTTCTTCATTTGTAAAATGGAGGGATAGTAGTATCTAAATGATAAAATTCATGTAAAGCATTTGTTTTAGCCTGTAGCAAGTGTTTAACTGATATTATTCTTATTCTTATTGGTATTATTATTGTTATTAATATGAAATATTAAAAATCCTGATCATAGTCTTAAGGTATGATGGCTACAACCTTGACTTGGAGGGATATAATTCAGCTATATACCAAAAAGTGTAGGTCAGTTGTGTTCAAAACATTGTGCTAGGCATTATACAGCTATGATGTGTACTTTTAGAATACCAAGTTAAGTGGTTCCTCTGAATCTTACCTCCTCCCACCTTTCTTGGTGTGATTATTTTTAACATCTTAAGAATGTTTTGGGATCTAATTTAATGTCTTGGCTCATATAGAAATTTTTACTTCTATTCATTAAAGTTTCTGGATTTCTTAGAAGCACATTATAGAAATCTGAATATTGAGCTAATATTGAAGGCTTAATATTTAGATTGCAATTTAAATGTGGCTTGTAACATTCAATATATTTATAAACTTGAGAATTTTTTAGGACAGATTATAGATATTTCTATCCTGAAAAATCCCTTTGTAAGTGCAAATATTTTACAGTAGGGTTCTTTGTTACTTTTCTAAGGAAGTCCAAGACAGGTCTGCCTTATGCTCAATCAAATCTATAAATAATGCTGCAGAGTGAATATACTTATTTAATACTGTTATTATTTTTTTGATTACAATTACAGCTAAGAAAAATGTTAAGAAGTATGGCGTAGATAACTTTTCTGTGTGAAAATAAAGTAGTTTTATGCATTGGCAAATATGTAACTGTAACCTGATAAAAATATCAGTTTAAAAATATACCTGTAGCATGTCAATTTAAAAAAATTGGATTATTATTGACTGGTAAATTGATTTAAGATATAATATTGCTGAGCCTATTGTAAAACATGTTTTACAGTTTGTATCATATATGTATCACATATATCATATCATATATATCATATATGGTTAACTAACATGAGGGTCATCTAGCTTGAAGAGGGGCTTAGAATTTCAGAGAGGTGTTTATGTAGTTGTTGAACAGTAGCATTTAGTAATAGAATAAATAGCACTGGATCTGAATATAGAGGAGAGGAGCTTTGGGCCATGTTTCTTCTGAGCTATTGGGCAAATCACTAAACCTCTCATTGCTTAGTTTTATTATCTGTAAATGGTAATAATAAAAGTTAATAAAGGCCACCCTATGAGAAAGTGGTAGTATTATTTTCTCTGATTTATAGGAAGGAAATTAAGGCTCAGAATCAAATGATTTTCTCAAGGTCATGAGTAGCCTTGTAACCCTTATTTTCTTATTCAAAAAGACAGTTGACTTGCTGTTATTACTTGTAAGGTGATGTTTTTCTTAACATTGTAAAACATCCTTAATTCCAAATAACTAGTTTAGTTTGGAGACATGATCAAAATGGTTTTATTTAAGTACAGAGAATGAAAGTAGCATAGCAAAGCATGTTTTCTTACAAGAACAACCTAGAGGACCTAGTTTAAAGTACAGAAAACTGCAAAGTGATATGAATATACACTTCTAAAATGCTTTGTCATTTAAAAAACCTTTCCAATTTTATTTTCACTTATAAATATGTGCTTGCTTTGAAGATAGAATTTTAAAAACATAGACTCAATCTCAGTGGCTGTCTGAATTCAAATTCCATATAAGTAGATTCCAAAGAAATTAATATTTTGTAGTATGTTCAGGCAGTATTGCAACATCTGAATTTTATGCTGGGTATGCTGTATGTTTAACTTAAATTTTTAAAATACTGGCTTTATTTCTAGCTGTGAATTCCTTTGGACAATTGATGGTATTTATCATTGTGCCCAGTTTCTACAAATAAGAGATGGGTGGATTATTTTCTCGATGGAGGGTAAGTTACTTTTCTTTATTGCTAGTTCTTAAGTCTAACATAAAAGTGTCACATAAAGCTATTTTTAAAAATCTTTTTCGTGGTGTATACTTATGGCAGTAGTTTGATATTATCCCTAACTTGATTTAATTTTTTTTCTTCTGTTCTTTTCTGAATTAGTTTTTTATTTGGTCTTTTATTTTTTAATAGTTCTACTTGTTATATAGATGTCCCATGTCTTTGTTTAACAGAATCATTTTACTTTGTCTTATGAATTATTTTTATTTCTATATTTGTGTACAAATGGTTATCTTTTCTTATACTGCCTAAATTTCATTGAAATTAAGTATTCTATATAATATTTATATTTTTACAAGCTATGTAATTTTACTGAAAACTTGTCACAAATATTTACTGAAGTTAAACTAAATCTGCTTTTAGGAATTATTAGTTAAACAAATTTATATCTCACATAAAAATTAGAAATGCAGTTTGATTTTATCGGACAAGGCTTTAGGGGAGGTATCTCAAATGTAGAGCTAGAAACTAAATTACATTATTAAGTGCTCTTTAATGTAAAAGGAAATGAAGTTTAAGAAAAACTACTTTGCTTTATTTTTGGACTCTCTGTTACCATAAGAATGGAGTCTAGCAATACCTGGTATATAATTTAGTTTTGGGAGTATGACTGAAACCATCTTGATTTGGATTGGCATTACATTGAAACGCTTCCTCTCCCCTTTAAAACCTTATGACAGTTCTGTCTGAGGATCAAATTTATCTCTTTTTCCTTTTTCTAGCTTATTAGGTTGAATCAAATCAAATTGTCAATATTTGGTTGCTTTAACTTACAAAAATGGCAATTTCATGTGGTTCAATCTAATGTTAACAAGTCTTGTAGCAATAGTGTAACAATAAATGAATTGATATTCTTTACCCTTTTAGATTTGCTGTAGTATATAATTGGTAAATATTTTCTCAAGTGTTGTGGAGCCATTTTGGTTGGTTTTTAGTCTAGGTGGTATTAAAAAATATCTCTCTGTCAAACAAGCTCTGCTATAATGAGGTATCCTTAGATGCCCTTTCAAATTTTGATCTTCAGAAAGGTACTTTTGAAATTCTGAATGAAAGTAGCCTGTTGATTTTGACCTCCGTAGTTCTAGGTGAATCAGACCATCTTTAGTTTGTAAATTTAATCTGTGAATTCTTTTGAATAATCATATCAAATCTAAGAAAATTTTTGTTGGAGGAGAATTTTTCTCAAAATCATGGAAGTATGTTCTGTTGGGGTTAAGAATGATAAAATTTGAGCTATCAGAGTTAATTCTCCTTCTAGGACTAAAAAGTCAAGTAGGAAAATGCTTATTTCTTCAATCATATGTAGTTCTGTTTATAATTATAATTATTTTTATTTAAACATAAACCTTAGTTATTAATAAATGTTAATATGTATTCCTTGATAACATTTGAAAAACTTAATTTTGGATTAAAATGTTTTTTTCTTATATGATTATATAAATCACAGTGTTTCTTAAACAAGAAAGTAAATTTGCACTGTAAAGTTTTAATCCTCTCTTATTTCTGTTTCTATAACAGACAAAACCTTCAACTGTAGAAGTTCTGGAAAGTATAGATAAGGTATATTCTTTGGCTGTGAGATATTTTAATTCATTTTAGGTATTAAATATTATTTTAATATATATTATTTTGGAGACAAAATTGTTTGGGAAATTAGAGATGGTGTAGAATAAGCCTGAGAACTTTAATGTTACATGATCTCAAAAAAAATCCTAAGTCTATCAGTCACTTTAGAAGTCTGTGTCATGTAATAGAACCTGTTAGAATGAAATTAGGTATGCAGCATGGTATAAATCAATGTTATGGATAGGTTAAAGAACATTGTAAGATTGTCTGCAATAATTTTTATCAGTGCAAAATTTCACAGCTTTTTATACTTTCTATCATTATCAAAAATGACTATTCCCTGGGAGTACTGAAAATGATGAGTAGACTGAAGAATCTAGTATGGATCACTTTTAATTTTTATTATTTCTTTTTACTGCCAATTTTTTTTAAGCCCTTACAGGGCTTAAACAAGTATTACTTACTGATGCCAATTATATTCTTTCAGTCTTTGCTAATTTGCTAGGTTAAAAATGGTATCTTAATGCATTTTAAAAGCAATGTCAGAATAGCAATTTTCATATATTTTAACTTCATTTTCATCAGTTGCCTATTCATGTCCAGTTTTACAATATTAAGGGTTATTTTTCATTAAATTAAGAGTTCTTTCTAAATAGTCTTTCTATGATGTTGAAAAATTTTAGCATTTAAATTTCTTTATGAAGTTTGAGGTTTAATGATATAGAATAATTTTCTTTTAACAGGAAATTCAAGCATTGGAAGAATTTAGGGAAAAAAATCAGAGACTACAAAAGTTATGGGTTGGAAGATTAATTCTCTATTCCTCAGTTCTTTATCTGTTTACATGCTTAATTGTATACTTGTGGTACCTTCCTGATGAATTTACAGCAAGACTTGCCATGACACTTCCATTTTTTGCTTTTCCTTTGATGTAAGTAAATTGTTCTTTTTGTTGGCCTTTCCTCTTTCTCACTAGATAGTTTTAATATGTTCAGTCTCTTTTTATTATGAAATAGTAAGGTCTCAGAAGATTTAATAAACTTGGATTTTTTTTCCAGTTCGAAAGGCATTTCTTTAAAAATGTAGAATAATTGTTTTAAACCTTTATTTACAATTCAACATACTTGACGAATATGACCCAGTGACAGTAGTGGCAATGGCTCTAGAGAAATGTTTTGTGATTCTTAAGTAAATGGCCATTGTCTCCTAGAAGTATTGGGTATGAAATGGGCAGTTCACATTGTGGAGGGTAGTGACAGTTGGGGAGGGTTTGAAATACAAAAAGAACATTGCCAAATGATTCTGAATATATTCCATTC
The DNA here is from genome assembly GCA_004027775.1 of Bradypus variegatus. Classification (NCBI taxonomy): domain Eukaryota; kingdom Metazoa; phylum Chordata; class Mammalia; order Pilosa; family Bradypodidae; genus Bradypus; species Bradypus variegatus. Next base: position 12,533 of record PVKY010008189.1, read on the forward strand.
ATCCATCTCTTTCCCCCTTTTTAGTCACTGCTATAGAGCACTTAATCCTCATTATAGAAATATTTTGTAATATAGTACTTTACTAAAGGTGTATCATGCTTGAGAATTTTTAGAGACAATTGAATAATTCAGTCAGCAAACGTTTTTGGGTACCAGTTGTGTAGACTTTGGGTTTTAATGGTGTTCGTATACAAATATACAAAATCTCTGTAGATCTCACTCAGATTTCTTAGATTAAATTAACTAATAAGTGTGATAAATGTTAGGAAAGAGAAGTGCAAATTGTTATGGGAGTGTTTAACAGGGGGTCTTAAACTAGTATGGGATTGTGGTGAGGATCAGGGAGAGGCCTCTTGTATTAGTTTTCTATTGCTGCCACAAACATAGTGGCTTAAAACAATACCCATTTATTTATCTTAGAATTCTGTATGTCAGAAGTCTAGCTACCCTGACTGGGTTCTCTGCTTAGTAGTCTCATAGGCCTTAAGTGAAGGTTGTCAGCCAAGCTTGGCTTTTATCTGAAGTCTCTGGGGGCAAATCTGCTTCCGGGCTTTTTCAGGGGTGGCAGACTTCTATTGCACCTCCCTGACTTCCTCTTCTGCCCTCAGACTGGAGAAAGCTCTGCTTTTAAGGGCTTAGTGATTTACATGAGGCCCCTAGGATCATCAAGGATAATTTCTCTATCTTAAGATCAACTAAGTGATAACCTTAATTATATCTGCAAAGTCCCTTCACAGCAAAACTTAGGGTTCATATAACCAGAGGATAGAAATCTTGGGGAGCATCTTTAGAATTTGACTTGCCATAGACTCCTTGACAAATGGCATTTGAGTTGAGACCTGAAGGATGAATATATATGTTTAGGATGGTGTGACATGATGAGAAGAGTGTTTTAGTCAAGGAAGAGCATACTTGAAGGCCCTGGAGGAAGATAAAGCATGGTAGGTTTAAAGGATTGAAAGAAGGCCAAAGGCTGGATTATAGAGAAAAGTGGTACCAGGTGAAGCTGGGTAGTTAGGCAAGGGATATTTCATGTGGGCCTGATAGTCCATAATAAGGGTTTTAGGCTTTATTCTAAGAAAAGTGGGAAGCTGTGGAAGGTTTTTAGGAATATGACTTGATTGTATTTGTATTTTGAAAATACTGCCTAGGCTACAGCATGGAGAATAAATTAGAGAAGCATAATAATGGATCTAGAGCAACAAGTTAGAAAATGTTACGGTTTGCTAAAGCTGCCAGAGTATAATATGCCAGAAATGGGTTGGCTTTTACCATGGGAATTTATTAGTTTACAAATTTACAGTTCTAAGGCCATGAAAATGTTCTGTTTAAGGCACCAACAGGACTGTACCTTCCCTGAGGAAAGACCACTGACATCCAGGGTTCCTCTGTCATCAAGGCACATGGCTGGCTTCTGCTGGTGTTTTGCTCCCAGGTTTTGTTGCTTTCAGCCCCTGGTTCCAGTGGGCTCCTCTCTGAGCTTCTGTGGGTACTTTCTTAGCATCTCTGAGGCTTTTCTCTCTAAGCTGTCTCCAAACTTCTCTGGGTGTTTCTCTCTGACCTCTCTGGGCTTTTTCTGTCCTTTATCCTCTAATAAAGGACTCCAGTAAAGGGATTAAGATCCACCTTGAATGGATCCATCCCAATGGAAATAACCTAACCAAAAGATTCCACCCGCAATATGTCTGCACCCACAGGCATGGATTAAAAGAACATGGCCTTTTCTCGGGTACCTAACAGCTTCAAACCAGCACAG
>PVKY010008190.1:0-14269 GCA_004027775.1 Bradypus variegatus
CAGAGGCAGGGCAGGAGAGGGCCCCTTCCTCATGCCCTGGCTTGTTTTGTTTGTCTTTCCATACTGCAGGCATATGACTGGTGGCCTGGGTTGGGGCTGTAACTAGGGGATGACGGGCAGGCCCGTGACACGGCTCAGGGGAGAAGAGGGGTGGAGGTACACAAGTCACAAACTTCGGTGGCCCAGAAGTCACTATGCCTGGCTCTGAGTTCTCAAGGAAAGAAAACAGGCTTCCTCAACAATTGGCATTTTCCTAGCCATAGCATAGACCCACTCCCCACCCCATCTCATTCTAGAAAGGACACAGTCCTGTAGTCTGGTGTTCTTCTGGGGTGGAGGTCCTGTTTGGTCTAGGGTTCTGACAGTACCTTTGGGAGGACTTTGAGTCTCACCCACCTGTTTTCCCCTACTTCCTCTGTGGACCCCCTCCCCCCAGCCCTCCAGACCACAGTGACTTTTTCTGGGATATTCAGGGTATGAGAAGTCATATGACCCAAGTTGTGCCCATGGTCCTGGGTGGGTGGGCTCTCCTCAGGTCTGGAAGCACCTCCAGGACCAAGCCCAGAAGGAGGAAGGGGGTGATGGGCTGGGTAAGTGTTACTTACAACTGGGTCTGGAAGATCACAACCAGGATGGAGAAGGTGACGCCCACAGCCACTCCATAGGGGAGGCTCAGGAAGAAGGAGGAGAGGAAGCTCACCACCCAGACACACTGCGAGGAGAGAGAGATGTCAAAAGCAGGCCTGGGGAGAAAACTCACTCTTTCAGGAAGTCTTCCTGGATCAGGCCATTCTCTGCTAGCACAACCTCAGATCCACCCTTTCCTTTTTATTGCATTTTTGCCATGTTTCACGTATTTGTGCTTCAGTTCCATCAGTACACTCATCCATTTTTAGCACCCTCATCCATTTTCCCTAGATCAAGTGCAGCTCCCCTATCTTGTCTGTGTTATTTTTTATGGACAGCCGTGGCATATGCAGGAAGGTAGCACGACATAATCATAAGAGCATGAGTCTTGGGTCAGATATGCCTGGGTTCAAAGTTTGGTTCTCCTACTTACTAGCTATGTGAGCCTCAGTTTCTTAATCCACAAAGGAGAAGACTAATACCTACTTCATAAAAGGATTAAAGAGTCAAGGAATGCAAAGGTCCTAGCCTAGCAATGGGCACCAATGGGCATGCAATAAATGTGAGCTCCCTTTCTCCATTGAATTGTGAGCTATGTATGTCCCCACAGGTGCTCAGTGACTGCTTCTTACCCTGACTGCCTGGTGCCTGGGTATGTGGGTGGGTTGCAGGATTGGATGTAGCTTTGAGAGTTGCCCTTATGGACCATGTACTGGTATGAATCTATTATGTCCACCACAAGCCATGTTCTTTTAATCCTGTCTTGTGGGTGCAGACTTATTATGGGTGGGATCTTTTGATTAGGTTGTTTCCATGGAGATGTGACCCGCTGAACTGTGGGCAAGTTCTTTTGATTAGATTATTTCCACAAAGGTGTGATCCTGTCCATTCAGGGTGGGTCTTGATTAGTTTACTGAAGTCCTTAAGAGAATTTAGTGCTGATACAGACTCAGATGCTTGGAGATGGAGATGCAGACAGAAAGACACTTGGAGATGCTAAGCTAAGAGATGAAGCCCAGAATTTGCCCCAGAGAAGCTAAGAGAGAGCCCCCAGATGCTTAGAGAATAAGCAAGGATGCACAGGACCTGAGAAAGAGAAGCTAGGAGAGACAGAAGCCCAGGGACATTTTGGAGAAAGCCATTTGGAAACTAGAATCTGGGAGCAAAGGATCAGAGGAGGCCAGCCATGTGCCTTCCCAGCTGACAGAGGTGTGCCATTGACCTTTCTTCAGTGAAGATATCCTCTTGTTGATGCCTTAGCTTGGACACTTTATGGCCTTAGAATGTACATTTGTAACCTAATAAATCCTCTTTATAAAAGTCAATCCATTTCTGGTATTTTGCATTTGGCAACCTTAGCAAACCGAACAGACCCTTAGGGTACCTCTAATTGTTGTATAGAATTGCTATGAAGCTTAAGTGAGGCCACAGAAACACAAAACACTGTATGAATATAAGGGATGAGGACTATGGCAGGGGAATTGTTGAACGTGTTAAAATCAGATCCTTGGGTTGGGGAATGGGACATACATTTCTGTCCCTATCCTCATCATCCGCTAATTGGGGGATCCCAGATGGACCACTCAATTCTGTGACGTTCCTGAACCATGCAGGTGAGCCTCCCTCCCATAGTGACGGGGCAACCCAGAAGTTTGGAATCTAGACCCTACCACTATACCTCTGTGTTACTTAACCTCTCTGAGTCTTGGTTTCATCATCTTTAAATAAGTTTGGTAAATCCTCTCTCCCAGGTTGTGGGGTGGCTGAAATGGAGATACTGCAGTGTTGTCAATACGTGGTAGCCTTTATTATTATCTGGGGGCGATGTGGTGACGGATGTGGCTAATCATAACGATAAACTCATACTTGCAGACTGTCTTATGGTTATATGGTGCTTTCCCGTTATGACCTCATTTAATCCCCAGAACAAGTCACCTTTGACTATCACCCCAATTTACAAATGAGGAAATGGAACTCTGGAGAAGTCTAGTAACTTGTTCAAGACTCTGCTCCTCTGACTTTGTGTTCTGGGCTTTTTAATTTTTTTGAAAATGACATTCCTTTGCCTTGCTAGAACTATAAATCACAATGATAATCTTAGCTAAATTTATTGAGCACAAGACACAATTCAGACAATGTGCTGCTTACTTGTATAATGTCATTTTCTCCTCATGGGAACCCTAGGGAATGCGGAGCATAAGATTCCCTTTGACAGATAAGGAGGCCAAGACTCAGAGAGGTTAAGGGACTTGCTGTTGGTCACAGAGCCAGTGAGTGACTGGGTTAGGGTTTGAGCACCAGGGGTCTCAGCCCAAGCTTGGAGTCTTAACCACTCAGTTATGCTGATTAGGGAGCAGCAGATGAGGAGATGAGGGTTAGGCGAGCAGATGGGGCTGGGCGGTGTAGCTGGAGAGAGGGCGAGGGTTGGGATGGGTGCCCAGGGGCTGCCCAGTACCTACACAGTCCAGCCTGCTCTTCTTCCACAGGTGGTAGGGGTCAGTGAGTTGCTTGAGGGAATTCTTGAGGTTGACAGCTATCAGGGCTCCCAGCACAGACTGGGGAACAGAACAATGTCCCATGTCATCTGGGGTATCACTTTCTTCTTGCTCCTCCTACAAACACCTGACCCTGAAGCCAAGCAGGTCAGAACTGGAATTTTCGAACATTTCCCTCTGAGGGAAGTTCCCAGCTTGGTACATACAGTCTTTGGTTTGGAGAATACAGGCACTAGAGTCAGGCGGGTCCAGGCTATCCCCTTTCGCCTTCTAAATGGTCCTATGCCTGGAGCCCTCCTAGCTGGGCTATAAGATGGCCTCGCACTCACAGGTGCTTGTCACTGCTGGTTACAGAATGGGCTCCAATGTCAGGAGACGGGAGTTTGAGCCCAGCTCTGCACTTTTTAGCTGCCTCACTATGGACATATCAGCCTCAGCTTCCCTCCCTGTGAAATGGGGAGGATAAATCCTACTTTGGCTACCTCTCAGGGTTGTGAATAGGATTAAATGTGACCATGACAGAACTCTGTAATCTGTAAAGCAACAATTGCAGTTCTTAGGGATTCTTTTTATTCTCCACCCCCACCCTCACCCCCCCACCCCGCCCCGAGTCTCTTCCTATCCTCTGCTATCCTGCTGGGCTCTTACCTTGGGGAGAGGGTACAGATAGGATCCCAGGACCAGCATGGTGATCATCACCACCAGGGACACGCACAGGCTTGCCACCTATGCAGAGTCAAGAGTACAGGGTGTGTATGCAGTTCTTGCTTTGGCTTTATTCCCAATAGATGACTTTGGAGGGTAAGGAGGGGTGAGGAAAGTTGGGAGGCAGCAGGCCTGGCTTGCAGGTGTCTGGATTTCTCTGTGGCAATTTTCCTGTAGCCCTGTCACCTCCCTGCTCCCCTCACTTCCCTGGAACAGAGCTCACCTGGGATTTTCCTCCAGCTCCATCTACAGCCAGAGTGACTGAGAGAGCGCAGCAAATGACATGGATTTTAAAGAAGGAGCCAAAGAAGTTGCTGCAGCCCAGGGCGATCATCTCCTGCAGGGAGAGGAGCAGGATTGGAATCTGGAGGTCCAATGCTGGAGTGTGGGTGTGGGGTTATGGGGGGCACAGGGCCCAAGCCTGGTTGGCCATCCAAGCTGGCTGGCTTGTGGGCCTAGGACTTGTGCACAACCCTACAGCTATAAAACCGTACACTCCTGATCAGCCAGAGGTCAGCCTCTTGGGGTGAGGGAAGTCCCCCCACCTGTCCCCAGCTGGAACACAGCCTGCCTCACGTCAGCCCAAAGGGCCCCTCTCTTGGCCCTGTCCTGTTCTGCCCAGCCCTGCCAGGGGCGGCTGGAGCTACCTGGTTGGGATCCACGTCGTAGCCGTGTTTGTTGGCCAGGGTCCGGCCCATAGCCAGGTTGATGACGTAGCCCACGATGGCCAGGGAGAAGGCTGTGCCAATCATGTCCTTCCACTGCGAAACCACAGGCAACACTGCAGTGGGGAACCTGCCGAGGAGCCAGAAAGGAGGCAGGGCCCGAGGGTGTGAGGAATGGGAAGGCAGCCCCATCCTTCGCCAGCCCACTGGAAGCAGCCCCTATGTGCCGGGGTCTTTACAAAAAGCATCTCATCGGTACAACCGCCAGGGCAGGTTCCCTCACCCCTGCTTAACCAGGAGGAATCTGAGGCTTAGAGAATGTAAACTCACCCAAGGTCACAGAGCCAGGAAGAAGTAGGGCCTGGTTTATTTAAGCCTGGATTCTGGACTCTCTCCTCTGACCCTTTCAGGACGATGGCAGTGCCGTGGTGGTGGTGGGGGGCCTTCCCTCCCTGGCCTGCTCCAGCTCTGCAGGGCACCCATTGCCCCCTCCTCCCAGGGCCCAGGATTGTGCTTGGCACCGAGTGGTTGCTTGGTGAATTCTGTCAGCCCTAATACATTCCTTTCCACATGGATAAAAAGAGCCAATGCGTCAGAGCAAGGTGAAGAACCAGCAAGGGGCTGATCAGAGAGCCTTGTCTTGAACAGCGTGGTTCTAATGAGACTTTGGTGGGGAGTGTGGCAGTTAAGACTGAGTTTTCATAAAACAGCCACCACTGCTTAGTGCTGTGGCTTTTCGTCATCATAAGTAATAGTAATAATTCACATCTGACCAGTACCATGCAGTTTGTAATGCACTTTCATAGAGCTGGGCTCATCTCAGTCTGGCAGAGCCCAGGCTTTGACGGGGAGTGTGGGGGGAGGGGCCCGGGCTTCTGGGCCGCCTGGACTCACCCATGTTGGATCTCCCCCACGATCTGCATGTGGTACTTTTGGGGCATCTTATAGCCCCCGGAGATAGCTGTCGCCACCACCACCTGCAAACCCCAAAGTGGAGAATGGGGATTGGCCCTAAGTGGGCTCTGGGGCAGGGCTCTTTCCTAGGTCTTCCTTCCCCGTGGGGGACCAAACCCCTGTCCTCTGCCTTCTTGAGGGGAACTATGTGGGGAGCAGAAAGAGTGGAAGCTATATCCAAGGGGTTGGATGGAATTAGGCCTGACTTCCTGCTCCCCTGGCCCCAGCTGAGAGCTGAATTCCTCTCTCACTGCCTCTCCAACCTGACCCCTCAAGACCCCAGCCCCAAGCCAAGTTCTTACCACAATCATCTCTGTAGGGACGGGGAAGTGGATCTTGTGCATGTAGCGAGCATTGAGTTCCTTCACCAGTACCAGGAAGGCACCGCTGATGATGGCGAAGATGAGCGAGGTGACATTGGTTTGGGGGAGGTTTTTGCAAATGTCAATGAAGGTCTGGGGGAGAAAGCACCATGCTCACAGGCTCCCACCCCTTCCTCCCATACTGTTCCCACCCCTGGGTGCCTGACCCAGTGACAGGATGTCAACGATACTTAATGGAGGCAGAACCAAAGCAGGACTCAGACTCTGGGCATGAACTGTCCCATCTGCCACCACCTCCCGCAAAGGGCACAAAGGAGCTCATGCAGGGATGTGAGGCTGATTCCCTTTCTCTTCCCCTAGGTAGAAGAAGAGGAATGAGATCAAACTAAAGGAGGAAGGATCAAGATTAGACATAAAGAAGGACTACCCAGCAGGGAGGGGTAGAGGCACTGTAATGGGGAACTGATGGAGGGTGTGCATTGTGTTTCCTGCAGGGATTAAGCATAGAGAACCTGGGCAAGCCCTTTAGGACATGTGTTCAATTCTCCCTCCTAAGGTGGGACCCCTCTCCAATTCCTCTCTGAACCATGGGTCAGCCAGCCCTTGCTTGAGAATGCCTCACAAGGAGGAGCTCACAGCTTCTTCAAACAGCAAACACTGTGTGTGTGTCTGCCCAAGCCCCTTCCCATCCACGGAGGTACGTCCCCAGACTCACAAAGACGATGGCCCCTGGGCCTGCGTAGGAGGGGACGGTCAGTCCGAAGATGTACTTAAGCACCGAGATGAGGATTTGCAGGCCGGCGGCCGTCATGAAGCCCCGGATGAAGGATTCAGAGAGGTAGATGGCCACGAAGCCAAACTGCACGAAGCCCAGGCCCATCTTGGAAGAGGAAGTGGGGGAGAGAGGGAAGGCATGTTGGGTCAGCAGCCCTCAGAGTCTGCCTGACCTGAACCCCAGGCTGGAGTTCCATGCACCCCTGGGACAGCAGTAGCTCTTGGGAAATGAGTTTTCCTTGACCTTGTCTTGACTTTTTACTGTATCCTATGTGCCCTGCCATCAGACCTTTAGTTTCTTTAGGGCGCAATTCTCTGTTATGCCACCTCTCTGGCTTCAATTACTTTATCTGTAAAATGAGTCTGGTCCTCCTTCAGTTTTTCCTTTCTCAGTAAATAATGCCACTACCCAACCAATTGCCCAACCAAAAGCTTGGGAGTTATCCTACCAGCTCCCTCTCCTTCCCCTCCCACATCCACTCTATCCCCAAGCCCTGTTGATGCTGACAGCCAAATATTCCTTAAATCCATATGCTTGACCTTCTTCACTGCCATCACCCTGATCTGTGCCCCCTGTGCCTCAACTCTAATCCACCTTCCCGTCCATGATCTTCTCTGCTGCCTCAAGGATTCTTCAAAACTACCAATCTGACCCAGATCTACAGACCCTGGATTTCATTGTCTGGCCCCTGCCTACCTTACCAGCCTCATCCTGGGCATCTCCCCAAAAGGCCCTCTACCCTCCAGCCACACCAAACTCCTTGCCATTCAGGTCAGATCACACTCTCTGAGGCCTCAGAGCCTTTGGGTTTTGTTCCCTCTGCCTGGGCCACCCTTCCACACCATGTTCATTGATTATTTGTTAGCTGTAACAAATAAACTACTCATGCTTAACAAGTCAAGTCAAATGTCACCTCCTCTTTGAGGTCTTCCCTGACTTTCTCTTCTGAGTTCCAACAGCTATTTGTATAGAACTCTATTGTGCTGCATATCTTACTGCATACAAATTTATCTGTTTACATGGCTACTTTCCCTACTAGGCTGTGAACTCCTTGAGAATTGGGACTCTTTCTTATTTATCTTTGTTTCCCTGGGGCCTCATCTAGTTCCCGGCACTGTGAAACAACCAAAAAACAAAAACAAAAACAAAAAAAGCAAAAACCCAAAAAGCAAAAACTGTGAACTGAATGAATGAATGAAAGGCACTCCCTGCTTCCTGCTTTTGCATTCTATCATACTGTGCTTCCCTTCACAAAGCCTCGCAGGGCTCTTGCACATGGAAGCAGCTCAATTTATATTGCACAGCTGATGCTGAGGTTTGGAGCAGAGGCAGTGGGAGGGGGATGAGGGCTGATAGAGTAACTGAGTAACCTGGAAGCATGAGAGGGAACGGAGGGGGAGCCTGCGCTGACGGAGAGAATTGCTGGTCAGGGTAGAATCAGTGGAGAGAGGCTATGAGTCTTTTTGACAGTCTCTCAGCTTGAATAGCTGTATCAGCTGGGGATGCTGGTCTCATGGTCCTGCCTGGAGGTGGGTGAGGAGATACTCTTGACTTTTCAAGGTCCTATTTTGGCCCTGGGAATGGGGAAGAGGAAGGAGGTAGAACCTTCCCTCAGCCTTATCTGGGGCTTTGTGGCAGGGGCAGGGCTGTCTGGTGCCCTCCCGCGGCCTGGCCCTGGCAGCCCCTCACCTGGATGATGGCAGTCAGGCAGGCTAGTGTTGCCGACACGTGCAGCCGCTCTGCCTCCATGGCCACCGTGTCCACGAAACTCTCATTGGTGGCATTGTTGAACACCCGGAATTTCGACTCTGGGGCCAGCTGCAGACAGATGTTACCCACCAGGATGCTGATAACGGCAAAGGTACCTGTGGTGCCCCACCCAGCCGGCACAAGTCAGAGGTTTGGACCACGCCCATGGGAACCAGAAAGGGGCCCAGGAATGCTCCCAACCTCCAGGGTGATGGGTCCCCACACCTTCTCCAGCATATACCAACCGCTGTTCACGTCTCTCCACAATCTATGCTTTTCAAAGTGCTTTCACCTTGAACGTTACTGTTACCTCGTTGGACACATGAGGAAATGAGCTTTGAAATACAAATAGAGCCTGAGCCAGTAGCCAGGTCCAGTGACCAGGCCCTTTGTTCCATCTCGCTTAGTACCGGAGAGCACCAAATGTCTCCACCTTGGTCTGCTGGGACCAGTCTGGGAGTTAGAAGGTCACTTCTCACATTGGTTTAGCACTTTTTGGCCTATGGGGAATCTTGTTCCACCTGGCCTTCCCCAGAGCCCAGGGAGGAAGGGGGCAGAGCAGCGGCACTAACTGAGCTCATGGAGGCTCGGTGGTTTTGCCAAGGTCATGGCAGGCTGGGGCTGAGTCACAGTGACGCTCCCTCCAGGACCAACTAGCACCAACTCCGGGAACCCCCTTGCCACACCCCCCATCCTCACCTTCCAGGGCATCCTGCCCACCGGATGGGGAGAGGCCTTACCTGGTACCATTTGGTGCACACCCCCCAGGAAGAAGTAGGTCAGGAGGGGGAAGAAGGAGGAGTAGAGGCCGTTGACAGCAGGAAGGTTGGCCAGCAGAGCGAATGCCATGCCTGCAAGGACACAGAGGTGGAAGGCTCGGGGCAGCAGCTGGGTGACGGAGGCCACAGAAAGGAAGGGGCGGATGGAGAGAGGGATATGGGGGGAGCAGCAGGCCAGGCCTGGCTGAGGGGACTCCCTCACCTTGTGGGACCTGGATGGATCCACCACTGAGCCCACCAAGCAGGTCGGGGACGATATAGTCTTTGATCTTGTACTTGGGGAGCCAGGAGAGAATGGGGAGAAGCCCGAACACCACGGTTTTGAACTTGGCTGAGGAACATCTGGAGGGGAAGAGGGCAAGTTTCCATTCAGCACAGCCTGGCTCAGACACTTCAGTTGGGGAGGGATTATAATATCCTGTTCCTGGTAATTCATTCACTTATTCAATCATTCATTCAAATGTCATTCAAAATTCAGGCATGACATTGAGCACCCACATTGTCCTGTATGCCAGAGATACTGAGAAGAAAGGCCAAGAGCGTTCTTTTGAGAGGCTGCCAACACACCCTGGGCATCAGCTGCAGGTCTTTTGATCTTTTGACCTCGGCTGTTCACCCTGGGACGTCTAGAAGACTTGGTTTAGAGGTGTGTGTCTTGTGGTGGCTTAGCCTTCTGAGATACCCAGTCCACCTCCCGGCTCAGATGGTGTTTCTCCAGGAAAAGCTTCTCTGAATTTCTGTCTGCACAGGTGCCACCTGCTTGGGCTCCTGCAGCTCCATGTGCGCCCTGTATTGTAACCACTCACTTTTTGCTGTCTCCATGACTAAACAGCAAACCCCACCATAACAAGAAGTCAGTTTCTTCTGTTTGTCTTTGTATACCTTGTGCATGATAGAGGAGTGCTTAGTAAATATTTGCTGAATAAATGGATGAATGAATAAGTGAAAGATGGGTTGGTATTGAAAGTCAGTCTGAGTGGGAGCTGCTGCCATTTTTCTTAAAACTTCCCCTAAAAGGATGATTCCATTGTCCCTTCAGGGTGTACCTCTGCTGACCCACCATCCTTTATGACTCCAATACCCGAGATCTTTCTCCTTTTAATTCATTGGCAGGGAGGAAAGAATAGAGGAGCTGTTCATTGGTGAATGCAGGGCGGGGAGAGTTGATCCCTTCCCTGTTTGTTGAACACCTTGAGGTCCTTTCATGGAAACTCCGGAGCGGTCAGAACAAGAGCCTACAAATCCAAGGGTGACAGCTGGTGAATTGATGACTGGAAGGCCCATGTGTGTGTGTGTGTTTGTGTATTTGCTTTTCTTCTCCCAGTTGAGGGAGCTCCAGTATTTAGGCCCTAGCTGGTGACTCACTGGCCTGCTCTGATCAGGTCTCCTTTCCTGTCCAGCACCAATTCCTGCTCTTTGCTGTTGCTCAACAATAGTTTCTCTGAGACTGGGTCCCCTGGATGTCACCCAAGACTGAAACTAACACAGACAATGCTTTGTACCCTGCAAGGTCTGGGCAGATTTTCTGTCTTCACCAACACTCTGTGCAACGGCACACTGTCTGACTCCCTGGTCTCTTCTGGGGCTGGTGGGCGCCTATCCTGTCCTTGGGATGGCGGAAGGGGAATTGGACTGATGGTAAATAGCTTAAAGCATTTCTAAAGTCTTAACCTAAGAGAGGACCAGCCCTGCAGGGCTCTATTACGTTGTTTTTTTTTTTTTTTTTTTCCATCAGAGAGAACAGGACTCATGAATAGAGGGGAAGAGAAACAACTCCATTGAAGGCTAGTACAGGCCCAGGCTTACTTGCAAGCCTGCCATATTTTGGGCAAAGCAATCTGAAGCTAGAAAGGAAATCTGGAAACAGATGCCAAACAACCATAAAGAGGCCCTGGAGGCCATAAAAAGGGAAGCAAAGAGGGATTAGCTTTCTAGCCATTCATTCACTTGCTAGACAAATTATTTATTGAATACTTTCTGTGTGCCAGGCACTGTTCAAGGCTCTCATGCCAGCCATTCCCTACATCCCTTTATGGCTTTCATCACCCTGATCTTTCCAGACAACAATAGACACCCCCATCCCTCTAGCACAGAAACAAACCAAACTTGAACTCTGGGCACAAAAGCTGGCAGAGCCCACTCACCTGAGGAGCACAGGTGTGGGAACGTGTCCAGGCACTGGGGACCCAAGACCTAGGCTGTAACTGGGCCGACATAGAGCCTCCCAGGAGAAGCAGGGTTGGGCCAGGCTTTTAGTCAAGTCTCAAGTGGGTGATTCCCCCGGTCTGAACCTGTTCCACCTGCATCTCTACTTCAGCCATTGCCAGTGACCTCAATCCAGGTAACTGAATCAACTGCTTCCCCAGGGGAGTGAGGGAGCATGAGCCAGCCCACAGCTAGGGCTGAGAGAGGTCTGTCAGAAAGTCTGGGAAGGGGGAGGGTGAAACTCATAGCCTTAGGTTTCTGGGGTATGAGTAAAGAGCACCTCACGTAGCCCCTTCCTTAGAGGCAAGGTCTCACAAGCCAACATCACAACCCTGGAAAGGAATGGTCAGGGATCTGAGCGTGTGAAGAGCCTAGGGGCTAGTAGGACCTCATCCAGGTCTCCTACAGGAGATGCTTGGAATTTAGGGCCTCCTTTGGGTATTCTCTGGATCAGGAACATCGTGCAGGTGAGAGGACAAAGGGCATGGGGTGGTGGTTGCTTCAGTTTTCCTTGGATGAGAAGGGAAGCTGATTTTGATGTAAGGGCTCTGATGTGCCCTGCCCTGCCATATTGGTAGTATGCCCATCTACAGCTCCCTCAAAAACCCCAGAGAGTCTTGGGTGGACGATCCCTCATGCAGGGGCTTGGGGAGGACTTATAACCTGTCTGAAGCTGTGGGTGGTTCTTCTACACCCCTGGGGGCTGGGGTTCTCTCAGTCAAGATGGGGCTGTAGGATCTTACATACTGAGTTCAGAACCTCACCTCCCCAGGGCCTCTCCAACTGCCATCTTAGGGAGACTTGGGCAGGGCCACATCCTGGTATAGAAAGGATTTTGGTGGGAGAGGAGGTGGGGTGGGGGGTGGAAGAGCAGAGGAAAGAGGAGTCTGGGCTCTAGGCCACATTACCTGAACGCATTGCGAAGTTTCTCTCCTACTGGGTACGTCCGGTCCTTCTTCTCAAACTCATCATCGAAGAGTGTGAGAGAGTATGCGGCTCTGTCTACCACGTAGCAGGGCCTGGGCTGGCTCATATCTGGGGCATTTACAAGCTTTGGGAGAAGCAGAGTAGTGGAGAGTGAGGGGGGCATCCCTTGCTGGTGCCAGCTTGGGCCTTCTCCCTCTGGCCCTTGCTGCAGCAGTTTTATTCTGGTCTTCCCCGCCCCCCTCGAGGAAGGTGCCTCCCTTCTCTCTTTCGAGTCTGTCCATCAGACTCACTTCTTCTGGTGGCCTTCCTGCCCAGGCACTGATGATGCACACATTCATCCTGGCTGTTTTGCTTGGCGCCCGGCACGTGGCTGGCACCCCACACCTGTGACATCACCTTCATCCCCACGAATATCAGGCAAAAAGGAGGTGGGAGTTCAAGGGCAGGAGTCACAGCTGGGACTCAGCTCGTTGAACCTATTCGCCATGGGCCCCTGGCACCCTCATAAGCCAATCTCCGTCCCCAGACCTCAGTTTCCCTGGCAGAAAGGCTCATACGGTCAGCCAGTCAGCTTGGAAGAAACTGAGAAAACAGCCTGCCCAGAGGCAGGGGGATAGCCAAGGTGACCTCAGGAGAACCCTTCCTGAGCAAGACATCTGGGACTTCACCAACAGGTTTCCCCAGGGGGACCACGGTGTGTTTGGGGAAATTGGAATGGTTTGCTGCCAGCTCTTCTCCCATGGCTTCCTGTGTCTAACTTTTCCCCCACCCTTGTGTACTGATGTCTGTCTCCTCCTCGCTCTTTGCGCAACCTCACTGACATTCCAGGAGCTGAGGGGGAGAGAGCTGAGCAACACGGCCCCTGAGGCCCAGAGGAGTTCCCTGCAGGAACCTTTCCTCTCTCCTCCAACCTCTGGTTCCCCCTCCTGCTCTCTGCCCCCCAGAGCTGGGAGAAGCCCACTGGAGGATCTCAGAGGAGGGAGAGGGAAAGAGATGGGGCAGGCTTAGAGAGAGGCAAGGAGTGTGGGTGGCTGTGGCCAGTGTAGAACGAGGTTTCAGATGGGGTTGAAAGTGAGTAAACACACAGGGCATAGGGACACTTCCTGTGGGGAGAACCTGGCTGTGTGTGTGGGGGAGGTTATCAGAGGGGAGCAGGTTCATATATGGAGAGAGGTAGAAAGAGCATTAACTAAGGGTCCAGAAACCTGGTTCTAGTCCTGGCTTGATTGATGGGGAGGAACAGGTGACATTAACTCTTTGAGCCTCAGACTGCTCATTAGTAAAATGGAGTAACAACCTAGCTCACAGGGTTGTTGTGAGAAGTGAGTGAGTGGATGAGAAAGGGTTACATAAACTGTAGAGAATGATGCAGAAATGAGTCGTTATTATTAATAAGATTATACTCAGGCAGATGAAGGTCAGGCTGGTGCATTCCATTCATTTGGTCTTAGGACCCTGAAGTCCACTGAGAACTCTAAGCAAGGGCTAGATCCCTGGCAAAGAAAACCCCCTGGTTTTGCTGGACAGGAAGGTGGGGGCATGAGCCTACCCACAGCACCTGTGCCCAGCCCAGTGCCCGGCACTTAGTATGTACTCAATAAATAATTGTTGAATGAATCAAGAAGTGATGTTTTGGAGCAGACACGGGCAGCTGGCTACATGTGACATTTCAATGGGAGAAGTGAGAGGCAGAGTGGCATAAGGGAAACAACCCAAGTTTTGGAGCCAGAATGACCTGGGTTCAAAGATTCAGTTTTCTTCATCTGTAAATGGGGATCTTCATCTGTTTTCTTCATCTGTAAATGGGGATCTTATGTGCAAAGTGGCTGGCCTTTTATAGGCACCTGATAAATGGTAATAGCCATGATTACTATGATTAAGATGGGAGGGTGCTTCCTTCCTCTTGGAGGACTACTCAGTGGCTTCCAGCCCTTCACTCTCCTGGGGAGGTAGGGTGGCCTCTGGGGTCCGGAGGGTCTGGCTTTCCAGGTTGTTTGTATAGCGGGCCCTTGGGAGCTATGGGTGGGGAAGTGACTCTACAGAGGAACCCAGAGCTCCAGGCTTT
>PVKY010008191.1:0-14277 GCA_004027775.1 Bradypus variegatus
ACCCACTCACACCTCCCAGGTGCATTGTGAGTGTCTCCTCTGGGGTTTGGGGCTGTCCTCAGCTCTGGTGGGCCCTGGGCAGGTATCTATTGGTGACCCTGCCTCTGTTCTTGTGTCACTCCCTGAGTTAATGGTAGAGAGAGAGAAGGATGGCAGAGGGTGGAGCCGGGGGGCGGCTCCCTCCCTTCCTGCTTGTGCCCTGCAGAACCCTTGACCTCCTCTCCCCCTGGAGCTGCTGCCTTGCCCTAACCCTTCCGGGGCCTCCCCAGGCCCTCCATGCAGCCCTAAGACCCTCCCAGCCAGGCACCTGTGAGCCGCCAAATCAAAAACACATCTGTCGTGTACCCCACCATGCTGGTGAGCAACACAAGCTGGGAACGCCCGAAGATCTGATTCAGACAAATTCAGTCCCCCCTGAGTAAGAAGAGGATAATCACTGTAGAACTCAGAATAATAAACTGTAATAATGTCTAAGTCATAAGCAGTAAGAGGGGCCTATAGCCACTTTTATACTGCTAAAGGCAAAGCACATTTCGCAGCCCTATGCCTTTTCCTCCCCCTTTTACTCAGCACTCAGCACTGAAAAAATCTGTGAAGGACTCAATTCTTTGTAAGGCAGCACCTGTGCTAAAGTCTCCCTGGAGTCTGTGTCAAGTTAAGTCCTCATGGTAGGTGCACAGGTGTTCACAGCCACCAAAAGACTAAGAGTTGGAGTCCTCTTTCTTGCCCCTAGGATTCCCTGGGCCTCCTCCTCTGCCCAGGGCCAAGGCTCCGTGCTCCTTCCTCCCAGCTCTCAGTCAGCTGCTACATAGGCCTCGGTTTCCCTCAGTTCCTGGAAGTCCTGGGGGCTGGAGAGCTGGAGGTGGCTCAGCTTTAGGGCAATGTTCAATCTGGGGTCTGGTTAAAAATTCACATTCTTGGGGTCTACCCAGGCACATGGAATCAGAGCCATTATGGGCAGGATGGGATGAATTTGGCTCAGGTTCTACATTTTTGATAAGTTCTTCAGGGGCTGAAACATGCTGAAGCAGAGGTTTTCCACATGGGGCACCTGTCCCTTGAGAGGTGTGAAGGTGATCTGCTGAAGTATGGGAACGAAATCTTAGAACTTCTACTGACTTATTTGTATTTTTTTAATTTGATATTCCTTTATAAAAATCACAAATTCGTAATCCCGGTTCTTCCTTAAATTTTTAACCACATCATTGAGGCATACATTATAGATGATAAGATTCACCCAAGTTAGGTGTAGAATTCAGGGATTTTATGTCAATTTATAAAGTTGGGCAACTCTCCCCACAATCCAATTTTAGAACATTCCATCACCCCCAACAGATCCCTTACGTCCCTTTCTAGTCAATCGCTGTTTCCACCCTAGACCCAGGCAATCCCTAATCTACTTTTCATCTCTACAAACTTTTCCTTTCCTGTGAATTTCATATAAAAGGAATCATAATACAATATGTAGTCTTTTACATCTAGTTTCTTTCACTTAGCCTAATGCTTGTGAGGTTCATTCATATTTCAGCTTATATTAATAGTTACTTAGTTTTCTTCACCAAATAGTATTTCATTGTATGGGAATACCACATTTTGTTTATCCATTCACCAGATGATGGACATTTGGGTTGTTTCCAACTTTTGGCTTTTAGAAATAATGCTGTTATAAACACTTAGTACAAGTTTTTGCAAGGGAGGATGTTTTCCTATCTTTTGTTTGGATTCCTAGGAATTGAATTGTTGAGTCACGGGGTAAGTTTATGTTTAACTTTTTAAGAAACTGCCAAAATGTTTTCCGAAGTGGCTGTGACATTTAAAATTCCCACCGACAACATATGAGGTTCCCGGTTGCTCTACATCCCACAAACACTTGTTATTGTCTGTCCTTTTTACTATAGCCTTTGTGGTTTTCATTTGCATTTCCCTAATGACTAATGATGTTGAGAATCTCTAAATGTGCTTGTTAGTCATTTGTGTATCTTCTTTGGTGAAATGTCTATTCAAATATATTATGCATTTTAAAAATCAGGTTGTCCATTCAGTCATAAGAGTTATTTAGATATTCTAGAGACAAATCCTTTATCAGATACATGATTTGCAAATATTTCCTCTCAGTTTGTGACTTGTATCGTCATTATATTAATGGTGTTTTTTGAAGTACAAAAGTTTTTCAATCTTATCAAAGTCCAATTAGTCAATTTTTTCTTTTATGGATTGTTTGTGCTGTCCTAAGAACTTTTTGTCTAACCCAAAGCCATGAAGATTTTCTTCTATGTTTCCTTTTGGAAGTTTATAGTTTTAGTTCTTATATTTAGGTCTGTGGCCTATTTTGAATTAATTTTTGTATAAAGTGAGAGGTAAGGGTCTGAATTTATCGTTTTGCCTGTGGACACCCAATTGTTCCAGCACTGTTTGTTAAGAGTATTTTTTAAAAGTGAAATTTACCTTATTAGCAACTATTTGCACAGGGTCCCCGCTCAGTTTGCAAATCAGTCAGCACATGCACGGGCCACATAGATGCTCCACGTGTCCCGTTCCGTGACAGGAGGGGGGCCAGTGATGCCCTACCTCCCTTCTCACCTCAGTGCACTGTGACATATTGCAGTCTATATATAACTGGCTATGTGGCTGCACTGATCGTGGTGTCTAGGTTTAGCTAAAATAACCCTCATGAAGTGGATAAGTTTGTTCAAAAGCGCCTGTTAATGGAGAGGTGATGGAGCAAGTAAATCGCCAATGTTTCTACAAATTCCCCCTTGATTACCCAGTGTGCTCCATTTTCTGTCCAGAGCGGTCTCTCTTTTTCTCTGGACACTGATGTGTTCCTTTGTGTTCTTCGGCCTCCTCTTGCCTCAAGGCAGAGGGGAGAGGGAACACTTCTATGTTTTCCTGGGAAGAAGACAGGGAGGGCACAACTGGTCAAAATCGCCTTTCCGGCTGTGGCTGCAGATAGGAAGGAGGAAAGATGGTTTGGAATGGCAGCTTCTTCCCAAGTTTGTTTTAGTAAAAAGCCCTGCTCTTCCGAATTGCTTCCCAGAGGACAGAGAGCTGACAGATGCCCAAGCCCACGCTCTTCTCAGTTGGCCAATAGGGCCTGGCATCCTTACAGGGGGGTTCCAGGATACCAAGCTGATCCACCCATTTCTCCCATCTCTTCTTTAATCAGAAGTGCACCATGATTGAAGCCCATGCAAGGAAGAGATGCTTCTTCTTGGAGCCTCAGGACAGGACAATTGTTTTGGGAATGGTCACTCCCACAGCCAGGCTAAGTGCTCTCATTCCGGCTTCACGTACTACACAGCTATGTGATTTGGGGCAAATTATTTAACTTCTCTAACCCTGAGTTTCCTGATCTGCAATAATAGAGGTAATAATGAACTTATCTCTGTGCATTATTTTGAGACTTACATGAAAAAATGCAAGTAAAGCATTTGCCTTATTGCCTGACACAAAATAAGTGCTTCAGAATGCTATTATCATTATTACACAGCAACTTCATCAGCTTTTGACTTGTTCATTTGCCATCAAGTTATAGCCTTAGCTGTAGAATTTCCCAATATTTGACAGCTGTATTGCATTTCCTGACCAGGTACTTTATTCTGTTATTATGCCATCCCTTTTGTTCCCTCAGTCCAGCTTGGCAATCAACTCTTGTTTTGGTAACTTGACAATATTCTTCCTTTGCATGTGTTCAGCCAAGTGGAGTTGTGTTGAAGTCAGATCTCTGTGCTGATGCACTTCTGTACCCCTAGACTTCATTTAAAAAGACACTTTTTCTACTGTATTGCAAAAACTTTGAAAGATACCAAGAAGTATAAAGAAATAAAAATCACCATACAGAGATAATTACTGTTAACATTTTAGTACATCTTTCCCTCTCTCCACAACCTGTCTCTATAGATATGGATACAGACATGTATGTATTTATCAACAGATTGCTAAAGATACATACCTCTATTTATATCTGTTATTTACATGCATTTGCATATATGTATATTAAAAATGGATAGCAACATATATATATACAGTTTTGCCTTTCCCATTCGTTCATTTAACATTATAATATTTTCTCAAGCCATTAATTATTCTTCAAAATTTTAATTTTTAAAGTGAGTCATGTTTTTTTTTAAGAAAGAATTTTAGCTTATTTGCTCATATTCTTTTTTCACGCTTGTTTTCCAGGTTTTTGTTATTATAAATGACACTATTATGAATAAGCTAGTTCATTTTAAAAATTCTTTTCATTTATTAGTATCTTTATTGAGGTATAATTTACAGTGAAATTGTAGAACATAACTGCATTTTGATGCATTTTAACAAATACGTACATCTATATCCACACCTTTATAAAAAAATAGAGCCTTCCCATCACTCTAGAAAATTTCCTTGAGACTCTTCCCAATATATCTTTGCAACCCATCAGTTTATTTTTGTCTTAAGCGCCACTGAATTGGAAGCACGCTGTATGTTCTCTTTTGTGTCTTGCTTTCACTTAGCACAATGTCTCTGAGATTCATCTATGTTGTTTCATTTGTGGGTACTTTGTTACATTTAAAAAAATTTTTGTGGCAACATATATAAATATAACAAAATATCCCATTTTAACCACTTTCATGTGTACAATTCAATGATTAATTGCATTCATGATATTGTACTATCCTCAGCACCATCCATTACAAAAACTTTTTCATGTCACCAAACAGAAATTCTGTACTTAGCAAACAATAAGCTCTCCACTATCGCTTCCCTCCTCAGCCTCTGGTGGTCTGTAATCTACTTCATCTCAATGAATTTGCTTATTCTAGATAGTTCACGTGCATGGCATCATACAGTATTTGTCCCTTTTGTCTGCCTTATTTCACTCAGCGTGTTGTTTTCAAGGTTCATCCACATTGTAGAATGTATCAGCATTTCATTCTTTTTTATGGCTGAATAATATTCCATCGCATGGCTAAACCACATTTTGCTTTTCCATTCATCTGCGGATAGATACGTGGGTTGTTTCTACCTTTGACTATTGTGAACAGTGCTGCTATGAACACTGGTGTACAAGTATCTGTCTGAGTCCCTGTTTTCATTTCCTTAGGTATATAACTGAGAGTGGAATTGCTGGGTCACATGGTAATTCAATGTTTAACTTTTTAGGGACCTGCCACCCTAGTTTCCACAATGGCTACATTATCTTACATTCCCACTAGCAATGTACAAGTCTTCCTATTTCTCTGCATCCTTGTCAACATTTTTATTTTCCATTTTTGAATGGTAGCCATCCTAGTGGGTGTGCTGTGGAGTTATTTCTGTTTTATTGCCAAGTCATATTCTATTATATGAATATACCACAATTTATCCATTTCCCTATTGATGGACATTTGGGGTGCTTCCAGCTTGGGGCTATTATAAATAAAGCTGCTACTAATATTTTTACAAGTCTTTTTCTTGTAGATATATGTGCTCATTACTCTTGGGTAAGTACTTAGATGTGGAATTTCTGGATCATAGGGAAGTCATCATTTGAATGGAAGGACTTCTTGAGAAATATGTGAGCTGATTGTTCTTTAGGATCATGAAGGCTAAATAAGGAAGAACGGGCTTAGGCTAACACAGAGGAATTTAAGATGGTCTCCAGAAGAACTGCTTGAAAATCCTAGTCCTGAACAATGACATGGACTACCAGGAAAGACTACGCAGTCTCCTTCCTTGGAAAACCTGGAGAAAAGATGAGGCAGCCTCTCTGCAGTCACAGTGCCTGAGGGTTGGCTCCTGTCTTTGGAATATTGGTCTGTCTGGCCTGGACTCCCTGCTTAGGGAGGGGTGGGGCCCACAGAACAGTGAAAGGGGATGGAGACAGGTGCATTTCAGAGGGAGAAAACGCGACCTCCCCCTTCCCCACCACTTCATCGCCAAGGAGGAAGAGCGCTGCCCTGGCGTCATCGATGTTCATCAACCCTCAGGGCTAGGGGATGGTGTCTTTTATTGGGCTCTTCCTTCTGCTGGCTGCTTCCGTGACCTGACTTGCAAATGTCTGAGGTAGTGGCTCCAGGAATTGAGGCAAACTCTCTTTTCCTGAGAAGTTCTTGCTTCTGGAAAGCTAGAGACATAACATATTCCTCTGAATCGCCCTTTCACTCTGTGTTCTGTATTTGCTCTTCCTGCGTCTTAGAGGCCTCTTTGTCTTCTTTGATTCTAGCCAGAGACTGCCTCTGACAATGGTCAAGGAGCTTTTGCACAAGGTCAATAGATCGTAGGGGGTTCCAGAGTGACATCTGGAGCCTAAGTCCAATAATAGCTCCTGATCATTTGCCAGCTTTAGTCCTTCCTGCATCTATTTCCCTGGAAGACCTCCCAGACAGGGTTTAGGTCTGCGTTCTGTGCCCAGATTCCACCCTACTCTCTTCAACTCCACAACAGAAAGACTCAGCCAACCAGCAGTCAGATCAGGGGAAGTGTGCGGGTTTGTATATTTATGTCCCTCAGAAAAAGCCATATTCTGTAATGCATTCTTGTGGGGGCAGACGTATTAGTGTGGTTTGGGTTGGAACCTATTGGTTCAGTGTCCATGGAGATGCGACCCACCCAACTGTGCGTGCTAACTCTGATTGGATAATTTCCATGGAGGCGTGGCCCTTGTTTAGTTTACTGGAGCACTATATAAGCTCAGACAGAAGGAGCTCATAGCTAGCTGGAGCTGAGAGACATTTGGAAGACGGCCGCTGGAAGCTGATGCAGACATTTTGAAAAATGCCAATTTGAAGTGCAACCTGGAAGCAAGCAGACGCCAGCCATGTGCCTTCCCAGCTAACAGAGGTTTTCCGGATGCCAATGGCCTTTCTCCAGTGAAGGTACCCTTTGTTGATGGACACTTTATGGCCTTAAGACTGTAACTTTGCAACCAAATAAACCCTCTTTATAAAAGCCAGTCCATTTCTAGTGTTTTGCATTGCAGCAGCATTAGCAAACTAGAACAGGAAGCAACCATGCCTATCAGTGAGAGAACAAAGCTCAAATGGACAGCCGGCTAGGGCTCCTGTTACTCTGTGCTGTGGTTTCAAGGTGTGCCAGCAGAATCATCTCAACACACCTACCAAGCTGTCAGGACTGTCTGGGTTACTGGAACATAAACCTGGGAATAGAAGTAGCAGCAGGCTGGGCTGTATGATGGGGTTGCATGAAATCAGGGTGGGGTACTGGGTCATTCGGAGGAGATCAAGGCAAATGTTCTATCTGAACAAATTCTCCTTTGTTTAAAATTAAAATTAACCTCTATTTTTATGTTCTCATCCAGTTATGGCAAAAAAATTTCTATTTATTTCGAAGCCATATTTTCCAATTCAAGTCCTTTTCAATTCAGTTAGAGCCTCAAGGGTTTGTCATCAGCAGAAAACTGGGTTAGTAGTGACAAAATTTTGACAAGTTCATTGCTAGGGTTAACCCTTGCTTTATGTTTGTCCTAATAGCTATGATGTCCCCCTAAGAAAACATTTCCCACCCTGAGACTAATCTCTACAATTTAGAAAATTTTCTTCCTCTGCAACTTCCTGTTAAAGACTCATTTCCCATGAAACACTCCCTCCTATCCCCCAAGCCCCAGAATAGAAAGGCAAGAGATCCCACTAGAGGCTAACATTTTGTATAGGCTCTGGCCAGCCTACAGTTTTCAGTGAAAGTTGCTCATCCCTTCTGGATTTTTCTAAGGAAATCCACAGCAGAGGCTAGCAAGAAGGAGTGAGCAAGGGGGTGGGCATGGCTCTGTGTTTCCAGGCATGGATTCTTCCTGCTGAACTCTATTCTTCTCTGCCAGTGCCTGATGTTTAATTGATGTTACATAAAATATAATACTCACATCAGTAAATGCAGGGTCAGACTCCTACCTGAATCATTTTTTTTTTTTACCTCTGAGGTAAGAAGTTCATTAGATATTCTAAAGATTCAGCTTTTTTTTTCCTTTATGAACTGTGTCCAAAAGAACCAACCACCATTTAAACATAACTGACAAGTAAAAACAAAAATAGATAAAGTGACTTTGGATAAGTCACTTCACCTCCAATGATTTCTGTTTCGATGGAAAACAGTTTGTATGTGTGTGGAGGGTGGGGGGGTGCTAAGTGTTCCCTAGGGTTTCCTACAGCTTTTACATCCCACTAGTTGGAATTCTGAGCAGGCTGGAGTGTATCCGGGATGAAGCAGCGGGGAGGGGGCGTGGAGACCCAGGACATCTCTGATGCCAGGCCACACTTAGCCTGGGGACAGACACCTTGGAAATACCTGTTCCCACCAAGAATCACTGTCAGTACGCGGAAAGAGCAGGATGGGGACTCTCAAAACGAATTTAGGAGTCTAAAACTAGTCACACGCGACACAGTCCCTCCACATTGAATAAATGACAAGTGACAGGCAAGCAGCAGACAAACGAAAAAAACGGGACACCGCGAGGCACCCGTCACCTAGAAGAGCTCCCTAAGGCACCGATCCTTTTTTCCCAACACCCCCACACCCCCGCCTCCGCCGCCGCCAGGAAGTCCTCCGTCCTGCGTAACGTTCCGGACGCTTCCCGGCCTCCCCCTCTCCGCCCTCCTCCAGCAGCCGGCGGTGCCCGCGGCCGCGGCGTTCGTGCGCTGCGGCACTGGAGCTGCGGCACGGACCGCGCAGCCTCGGGCGGGCGCTCCCGGCTCCGGCCCCGCGGCGCGCAGAGGCGCCGGCCGCCCATGCCCTCCGGGCCGCAGCCGCTGCGCTCTGTCCCGAGCCGCCGACCTCCGTGAGCGGGCGCGATGCTGGGCCGGCCCGGCCTGGATCCGGCTCTTAAGATGTCCCTGCCGCGCAGGGCGAGGATCCGCTCGTCCGTGGGTGAGCCGGGAGGTGCGCGGGGCGGGCCGGGGCGGCGCGGGGGTCCGTGCGGGGCGGGCTGGGGCGCCCTGCGTTACCTGACACCTCCCCGCCCCGCCCTCCCCTGCCCGGGGGTTTGGGCAGGAGGATCGCGGACCCCGCGCGCTGCCCTCGCCCGAGGGCCTGGGGGTCCTGCGCCCTGTATGCCAGCAGGGTTCCGGGTCCCGGGCGAGGGGGCGAGGGGGCGTCGGGTGGCCCGCGCAGACCGTGTGTGCGCTTGGCTGTGTGTGTGCGCGCGCGCGCGCGCATGCCCGTCCGCCCCTAGGGGAAACGAGGCGGTTGATGCCAACCGCTTAGGACGGAGTCCCGACGGCCCCCCTCCCCCAGCGTGGGCGCCATTTGGTGGGCGCCGGTTGGTGGGTGCGGAGAACGTCTCGTCCCCTCGGCCGGCGGGCAGCGCCGTGGACGGTGTGTGCTGCAGGGCTCCAAGGGAGCGCAGAGGTCACACTAGTGACCTTCCCCATGTGGGGCCTGGGTCCTCACGCGCTGCAGCGACCCAGAGCCCGTGGCCGCGGTGCAGCCACCCCAGACGCCGCCGGGAAGCACAGCGCTCACGCCGTCTGCCGCAGGCACCAGGCGCCGGGATTCTTATTCATTCAAAGCCGTTCACCTTCAGTGCTTCAGACGCAGCAACCCCAATCACTCCTAGCGTTGGAGGCCTGTATCTTATTCATTATATTTAAAAACATGTTTAGAAACCAAAATCTTGGTGAGCCGCATGTCTCTGTGGTTGTGGTACAGTAATTGGTTTCCTAGACCCTTAGATAATAAAAAATAAAAAGGGAGCTTCAAAATGACTTGATTTCTTGCGTTCCAGGACTCCGTGCAATTTGTAGGTAGATCTTGGATGCAAGGACGGTATAGGGTTTGCAGGGTGGAGCTGGGCTCTCTCTCTTTTTTGAGAAAATAGGCACATACAAACAAGCCACTTTCATCTTGCTGTAGTTGAGCCGTGTGAGAGGGAAGCAAGCTTACCAGGTAATTTACGCCAGTGTTTCTGGTCTAACGGCATCTTCAAAATTCGTTTTGAGAATAGGGATTTAAAAGGACCACTGTGGGGAGCAAGGAGGAAGCAGGGAGGCCAGCTGGGAGCGATGGCGCTAAGCCAGGTGAGAGATGATGGCTGGGAGAAGGGGGCCCAGTCTCACTAAGTTTTGAAGGTAGAGACAACAGCATTTGCTCATGATTTGGGTGTGGGCTTAAGTCAACGAGGAGAGTCAAAGATGGCTCCAAGGTTTCTGGTCTGAGAGGCTGGACAAATGTATCATGAGATGAAAAAAACTGCAGAAAGAACAGGGTTTTGTTTAGGGGAGAGGGCAGCAGGAATTTGGTTTTGAACATATTAAACCTGAGGTGCCTGCTTTCATGCTCTGCTGTTGCCATCTTGAAATGCTGAATGATTTTGAACGAGGGGCCCCCCATTTTCATTTTGCTCTCAGCCTGGCAAATTATGTAGCCCATTCTAGTTGTCAGTGTTAATCAATGTAGCCTAAAAGAGAGGGTCCCAGGAAGGAGTCCTGGGCACTCCAACATCTAGAAGTCAGGGAAATTAGGGGACAGCAAATTCAGAGGATGGCCAGTAAGGTTGGAGAAAACCTAGAGAGTGGTGCTCAGAGCTAAGAGAGGCAAATGGTCAGCAAGGAGGGAGGGATCAGCTCTGCCAAATGTTACTGGCAGCGTGACAGATGAGACCTGAGAACTGTCTGATTTAGTGATGTGGGACATCACTGGTGACCTTCAAAGGAGCTGTTTTTGTGTCATCCTGTGGAAGAATGCCTGGGAGAGTGGGTTTAAGAGCGACTAAGGGGACAGAAGTGACAGGAAGTGCAGAAAACCACCTTGGGGAGAATTGTTCAGAAAGATGGGAAGAAGCGAATTGAGTATTAGCTGGAGGAGGTTGTGCATTCAAGAGAGGTTGTTTGGTTTTGTTTTATTTTAGGACAGCTATTAGAGTGGTGCAGTCTGATGGCATGAACTTCAAAGTAAGGGGTTTGTGGGGGGTGGGGAGTGATTTCAGAGCAGTGATGAGGAGGGGAAGCAGCAGGGCAGAGCAGTTAGGACAAGTCCTGAAAAAGCGTGGTGGAGGGCAGAGGGGAGCTTGCTGATGATAGGCTGTAGGTCTCAGAAGACATAGGAGAAGGTTTTTAAGAGATGGAGTCTATTTAGTGTCTATACATAATAATATGAGGATGGAGGAGGACCTGGGCAGGTGGGCTCTTTGGGGGTCTCATGGAAACTTGGGTAAGAGCCTGATGGGATTGGTTTCCATGAAGATCAAGATCTATTGGGGTGCGGAGCCTGTGGAGTTCCTGAGAAAGGAGGGTTAGCTGGACACTGGAGGTTCCACCAGGAGGGTCCTGAGCTTTGACCCCCACTTTTGTCCAGGTGATAGAGATTGGACAGGGGCAGGGGAACGCCCTGGGCAGAACTAGAACCCAGAGCTTTGGGCTCCTTTGTCACCCATTCCTCAAAAATGGCTCGGTTTTCTCCAGGTGTAATTTGAAAAGCAACTTTTATGAACAACAACAACAACAATGAAACACTCCGTCAGGATTTTTAAAAAATTAGATTTGCATTATGTTTAGAGATTAGTTTGGAGAGAATAGGCACGTTTACTATATTGAATCTTTTAACTATGACATGGTCCATCTCATCATTTGTATACGTCTTCTTTTATGCCCTTTAAGTGTTACAATTTTCTCTATGAGGTTTCTAGGCATTTTAGAAGATTTTTTCTAAGATAATTTTGTTACTGTGAATGGTATCTTTTCACAATTACATTTTTAATTTTTTTTTTTGCTGCAAAATAGGCAATTGAGCTTTTCTGTTGATCTTTTATCCAGTATCTTGCTGAACTATCTTATAAACTTTGATAGTTTGTGGATTCTCTTGATACTTTTGTGTAGGCCTGTGTTTATCTGCAAATAATGATTTGGTTTCTTCCTTTATCACTGTTATAACTATCTTTAAAAATTATATTTGCAAAAACTTGCAGGAAAATGTTGGCCAGAAGTTCCTTTTGCTTTGCTTCTAGAACATCACAGGGAATCTACCAGAATTTCATTTTGAGTATGCCTTTTGCTGTCAGTTTTTGGTAGCTATTCTGTATTACACTGAGGAAATATTTTCCTGTTCCTACCCAGTGCTTCATTAAGGGCAGACGCATATTTGTTGTGCATCTTAAATAGTGACAATGGACCAAGAAAACACTCTGGATCTTTGCATTCCTCTCTGGAATGTCCCTCCCTGGATCTTTGCTTTCATTAAATGTAAGTCAGGGCACAGCTATCAGAATGGCTAAAATTAAAAAAAAAAAATAGTGACAACACCAAATGCTAGCAAGGATGTAGACAAACTGGATCACTCCTGCGGTGCTGATGAGACTGGAAATGACGCAGCCACTGTGGAAAACAGTTCAGCAGGTTTTTTTTTTCTTTTTTTTCTTTTAAACTTTTTATTTTGAAATAATTTCAAACTAACAGGACAGTTACGAAAATAATACAACCTCATATAGAAAACTCCGTCATACCCCTATGTGCCTAGATATTCAGATCCACTGATTTTAACATTTTTCTATGTTTTAGGCAGTTTCTTAAAAAACTGAATGTGCAACTCCCATATGACCAGCAGTTGCACTCTTGGGCATTATGGAAAAATGGGAAATTATGTTCATACAGAAACCTGTATAGTGGCTCCATTCATAATAGCAAAAAACTAGGTGTCCTTCAATAGGATTAACGCAACTGTGGTGCATCCATACCATGGCATACTATTAAGCAATAAAAAGGAATGAATTACTGTTATGTGCAACCACTTGTTTGAACCTCCGGGGGACTGTGCAGAGTGAAAAAAGCCAGTCCCAAAAGGTTACATACTGTCTGACTCCATTT
This sequence comes from Bradypus variegatus, assembly GCA_004027775.1. Taxonomy (NCBI): domain Eukaryota; kingdom Metazoa; phylum Chordata; class Mammalia; order Pilosa; family Bradypodidae; genus Bradypus; species Bradypus variegatus. The sequence continues at coordinate 12,771 of PVKY010008191.1, forward strand.
ATATAGCATTCTTGAAAGAACAAAATTATAGAAATGGAGAACAGATTGTTAGTTGCCAGGGATTTGGGAAAAGGGGCAAGGGGGAAGAGGTAGGTGTGGCTATAAAAAGGCAATGGGGGGGATCCTTGCAGAGATGGAATAGCCCTGTCTCTGGACTGTATCCATGCCAATATCCTGGCTGTGATTTTATGCCACAGTTTTACAAGATGTTACCACTGGGGAAAGTGGGTAAAGAGTACACAGGATCTGTCTGTGTTGTTTCCACAACTTTGTGTGAATCTACAATGATGTCGAAATAAAAAGTTTAAATAAAAAAGTAAACCACAGTAAATTTTCATCAAAGGGAAAATAATTATTTGATTGTCATGTTTCAGATCTTGTAATTTACTCTCGTTGAAGACATTTGAATTATAATTTCCTTGGTAGGCTGTTCCCTTGGGACAATTAAATTGCACACCAGCTATTTCTAAAGCAGCAGAGTCGAGCTCTTAACCCTTCGTGCTTGGCACATTGCCTCCTGCTTGCTGTATCTTGGTAGGGTCTGCAGTGGGGAGACAAGTGTGTAGTCCCTTAAAAATATGAAGCAAAGATGCGTGCGTTTCAAACCATCAGTGAAAGGAGGCCATGGGTCACAGCCTGCTTCAAGATTCTGAGCTGAACTGTATACCATTTAGTAAATTAATTCTGGGACTATTGTTTGTTGCCAATGAGACCTCTTTGACTCTTCCCTTAATCTTTGGGATATTCAACTGTACTTTTGTTTTACCTCTACTTTTCTCCAAAGACATACTGAAGGCCAGGGTGTCTCAGATGTTTTAGCAGGTGATGGCAATACAAAGAGGGGAATACAAAGAGGGGAGTCCCCCTGCCCTCTTGGAGCTTACAGTCTGCTCAGGGTAGAGCTTTTTAGTCTAGTAAGGGAGACAGAATAGAAGCACAGCATAGGTTTTACACCTGTGGGGAACCTCCTCCCCTGTTCCAGGTGCTGGGGACACAGCAGTGACAGAGCAGAGGGTCTGTCACGGTCTACCAGCTGATCACAGTAACATGGGGAAAGTGCTCTGAACTCACCGATCCCTACTTCAGGGAACTACTGTTAAAACATTAGGAATTACTTTTTTATAAGGTGCTCCTAGAAGTCTTAATTGTGTGTGTGTTTTTTAAAAGTGGTAGTTTGACTTATGCATGCAAGTAATTAAGGTACATCATATATTGCAGTTTAATAACTGTACATGATACAACGTATTTTGTTTTTACTGATGTTTTTACTGAATGTTCTACTCCCCATTCCAGGGCAAGCATGAATAAAATTAGGTTAAATGCACCCTCCTTCAGGGAATACTCACAGACTGTGCCCGAGATGGGTGGGGAAGTTAGTGGGCAAGTATGTGTATGGGTGCATGGAAAGGGTGAGTAGTGGGGACAGAAAGGCGGGTGGGTTTGTTTTCTGTGGACTATGGCATCGGCCTTATCTGGGGCAGAAGCTTCCTCCCTGTCTTATTGAGTT
>PVKY010008192.1:0-14284 GCA_004027775.1 Bradypus variegatus
CTTTGGTGCACCTTGATTGGGTGAATAAACATTTATGCTTGTTATTTCTTATTGGTGAATTGTCCTTTTATTAATATATAGTGTCCTTCCTTGTCTCTTATGACACCTTTGCAATTAAAGTCTACTTTGTCTGATATTAGTATAGCTACCACTGCTTTCTTTAGGTTATAGCTTGTGTGGAATATTTTTTCCATCCTTTCATTTTCAATATATTTGTATCCTTGGGTCTATGATGAGTCTCTTGTAAATAGAGTATCACTGGATCATACTTTTTAATCCATTCTGCCAGTCTGTATCTTTTAATTTTGGAGTTTAGTCTGTTCACATTCAAAGTTATTACTGTAAGAGCAGTACTTGAACCAACCATCTTATCCTTTGGTTTTTATTTTTCAGATCTATTTATTCCCTCTCTCTCTTTTTATCCTTTAAGTTACCCTTACTAATACTCTTCAATTCTGTGCCCCTCTCCAGACCTTTCTCTCCTGTCTTTTCTTCAGTCAACAGAACTGCCTTTAGTATTTCTTGTAGGGCAGGTCTCTTGTCAACAAATTCTCTCAGCATTTGTTTGTGAAAATTTTAAACTCGCTCTCATTTTTTTTTAGAAGGGGACAGACAATCTTTTAATTTACTTTTTAATGCAATTAAAAGTGTATTGAGGAGAGGGGCAAGATGGTGGCATAGAGAAGTGTGGAATTCAGTTAATTCCCCTGGAACAACTAATAAACAACCAGGAACAACTAGTAAATAATCTGGAACAACTTCTGGGGGACAACTGTGACTGTCCACTCATCATATACCAACCTGGATTGGGTGAAATGGCTGAGATCACAGCAAAAATCTGTAGGTAAAAACTGCGGAAATGCGCTGGGAGCCGCCTCCCCCACAGCAGGCTGAGTGCAGGACCTCACCGTGGTAGAAAGCAACATTCTTGGAGCAAGTGAATACAGCTCAGCCCAGCTCCAACTGTTTTTTTTGTTCTTGTTGTTCAGGGGGATAAGATTTATTTTATTTTATTTTTTATTGTAGAATATAACATATATACATAGAAGTACTAACTCTCCAAGTGCAATTCAACAAGTAGTCAGAGGGCAAATTTCAAAGAAGGCTATGAGTTACCGTTCCACAGTTTCAGTTATTTCCTTATTGTGAAATATAATATACATTCAGAAAGGTAATATCATTCAAAGTATGACTTAACAAGTAGTTGTAAAGGAAATTTCCAAAAATGTCATCAGTTACAGCGCTGAAGTTTTAGTTTTCTTCTTTTTTCTTTTTTTAATGTAATTTTATTGAGATATAATCACACACCATACAATCCTTCCTAAGTATGCAATCAATAGTTCACAGTATCATCACATATTTGTGTATTCATCAACATGATTATTTTTAGAACATTTGCATTACCCCAGAAAGAGTAATAAAAAGAAAGAAAGAAGACCCCAAATATCCCATACTCCCTACCTCTCCCTCTTTTTTAAAAAATTAAATTCTATTTTATTGAGATATATTCACATACCATAGTCATCCATGATATACAATCAACTGTTTACAGTACAATCATATAGTTGAACATTTTCCTTACACAAGAAAGAATAAGAATAAAAAAATAAAAGTAAAAAAGAACACCCAAATCATCCCCCAATCATCCCACCCTATTTTTCAGTCAGGTTTTGTCCCCATTTTTCTATTCATCCATCCACACACTAGATAAAGGGAGTGTGATCCACAAGGTTTTCACAATCCCACTGTCACCCATTGTAAGCTACATTGTCATACAGTCATCTTCAAGAGTCAAGGCTACTGGGTTGGAGTTTGGTAGTTTCAGGTATTTACTTCTAGCTATTCCAATACATTAAATCCTAAAAAATGTTATCTATATAGTACATAAGAATGCCCACCAGAGTGACCTCTCAACTCCATTTGGAATCTCAGCCAATAAACTTTATTTTGTTTCATTTCGCATCCCCCTTTTGTCAAGAAGATGTTCTCAATCCCATGATGCCAGGTCCAGATTCATCCCTGGGAGTCATATCCTGTGTTGCCAGGGAGATTTACACCCCGGGAGTCAGGTCCCACATAAAGGGGGAGGGCAATGAGTTCACCTTCCAACCAATATATTTTAAATAACAAAATTGGACTGCTGAACACAAGCTACAAACACAAAACCCTAACAAGCAGCAAAGTACCCTGAGGTCACTCCAAGTGGAGAGAAGGTGGAGCTGATGGAAGAAAAATTAATTTTTAAAAAAGGGTAAATACAGAGGCTTTTAGAGACTGGCCTTGGAGAGCTGGAGGACACCCATGCCCTGGGAGAGGGAGCCCAGAGGACTGGGTGCTCTATCTATCTGACTGAGGGGCAAAACTGGGGGACCATGGGGCCATGGACTGGTTCTGAAAGGGAGCTTTCTTTCCCTTTTCTCTTTTTCAACCTGAGTGGCCATTTTCAGTTCGCAATGCTCTGACCCAGACGGGTGGAGTTACAGAATTAGGGAGACAAAGGAGCTATTCAAATGCAGAACATAACTCCCTAGGGGGTTTATCTTCCTTAAGAGGAAAGAGGAGGGGCCCAGTTCTACTGCCAGCCCAACCTTCAGAACTCAGACCCCAGGGCCTGGGGAGAAACAATCAAAACAGAAACAAACTGAGCTGAGAACTAAAGGGCCACACCTCCTTACACCAGTCCGGAGTGACAGGCTGACAGGTACCACCTGCTGGGCAGGTTAGGAAAAGCACAGTGGCTAGAGGCCTCACAGGAAAGTCTGTCAATCTTCTAAGACACACCTTCAGGGAAACTTGACTCTGAATATAGCTCCACTCTGAGACCTGAACCCAGTCTGGTCTGGGAAAATCTAATTGGGGTAAGCAAGGAAACCAGATTCCTAGACAACAGAAAACTACAAATTACATTATGGCCCTGTCAAGGAACAAACTTACACCTCAAATAATATAGAGTTGGGAGATATTGTTTCACTTTAATGAAACAATCAATTAAAGATTTTCAAAGGAATATGCTAAACATATCAAAAACCAAGTCAATGAGTTCAGGGAAAATATGGCAAAAGAGATGAAGGATATAAAGAAAACACTGGGTGAACATAAGGTAGAAACAGAAAGTTTGAAAAACTACTGGCAGAATCTATGGAAACAAAAGGCACAATGCATGAGATGAAAAACACAATGGAGACATACAATAGCAGATCTCAAGAGGCAGAAGAAAACACTCAGGAACTGGAGAACAAGATGCCTGAAAGCCTACACACAAAAGAATAGATAAGGAAAAGAATGGAAAAACATGAGCATCATCTCCGGGAATTGAATGACAGCATGAAGCATGTGAATGTATATGTCATGAGTGTCCCAGAAGGAAAGGGGAAGGGAAAGGGGGCAGAAGCAACAATAAAGGAAATAATCAATGAAAATTTCCCATCTCTTATGAAAGATATAAAATTGCAGATACAAGAAGCACAGTGTACCCCAAACAGAATAGATCTGAATAGACATACACCAAGACTCTTAATAATCAGATTATCAAATGTCAAAGACAAAGAGAGAATCCTGAAAGCAGCAAGAGAAAAGTGATCCATCACATGCAAAAGAAGCTTGATAAGACTATGTGTGGATTTCTCAGTAGAAACCATGGAGGCAAGAAGGAAATGGTGTGATATATTTATGATACTGAAAGAGAAAACCCACCAACCAGAAATCCTATATCCAGAAAAACTGTCCTTCAAATATGAGGGAGAGTTTAAAATATTCTCTGACAAACAGACAATGAACAAGATACCTCCGCTACAGGATATACTAAAGGGAGCACTACAAAGAGACAGGAAAAGACAGGAGTGAGAGATTTGGAACATAGTTTTGGGTGATGGTAGCACAGAAATGTAAGTACACTGAAAAAAAGTTGTCTTTGAGTATGGTTGAAAGAGGAAGGTTAAGAGCATGTGGTACACCAGAAGGAAAGAGAAAAGATAAAGACTGGGACTGCATAACTCAGTGAAACCTCGAGTACTCAGAAATTGGGATAAACTATACAAATATGTTTTTACATGTGGGAGAAAAAACGAATATCAACCTTGAAAGGTGTTAAAAATGGGGTGGTATTGGGGGGAAAATACAATCAATGCAAACTCGATACTATGGTTAACAGAAACATTGTTTTATGCTTCCTTTAATGTAACAAAGGCAATATGCCAAAGCTAAATGTCTGTAAGAGGGGGATATAAGGGATGGGTATGGGACTTTTCACATTGGTGATGTTATCTGACCCTTTTAATGTACTTTAAATTCTATCTTTCCTTTTATTGCTTTTTAGCTGTCATTTTTCTTTCTTTTTCTTTTTCTTTTGTTTCTATACCTTCTTTGACTCTTCTTTTTAGAAGAAATGGAGATATCCTTATATGGATAGTAGTGATGGTGGTGAATACATAAATACGTGATTATACAGGGAACCATGGGTGAAGAAACCTTGAAGTCACTACATTGAGTGAAATAAGTCAGACACATAAGGACAAATATTGAGTGGTCTCACTGATATGAACTAAGTATATGTAAACTCATAGACATGAAATATGAGTTACCAGGATATAGAACAAGGTTAAAGAATGGGGAGTGGTTGCTTATTATGAACAGAATGTTTAACTAGATGGAGCTTAAGTGTTTGGAAATAGGCAGAGGTGATTATAGCATGTTATTGTGAGAATAACTAACATGCTGAATGGTGTGTGAAGGTGGTGGAAAGGGGAAGCTCAGAGTCACATATGTCACCAGAAGGCAAGTTGGAGGTTAAAAGATGGGAATGTATAAAACAGTGAATCTTGTGGTGGTCAATGTCCATGATTAACTGTACAAATATTAGAAATCCTTTTCAAGAATAGAACAAATGTATGTCACCATAACTAGAAGCTAATAATAGAGAGGCATATAGGGAAAAATATACCTATTGCAAACTATGTATTACAGTTAGTAGTATTTTAACATTCTTTCATTAACAGTAACAAATGTACTGTACCAATACTATGAGTCAACAATGGTGGGGGGAGTAGAGTGTGGAAGGATTTGAGTTTTCTTCTCTGTTTTTACTTCTTTTCTGGAATAATGGATGCACAGCTGTATGATGGTATCATGGGCAATTGATTGTGTACTTTGGGTGATTGTATGGTATGTGAACAATCTCAATAAAATTGAATTAAAAAAAGTATATTGAGAGACTTCTGGGAACATGGCAGAGTAGGTGAGGTGGAACGGGCCACTCCTCTGTGAAAGTAACTGGAAAGGCACCGGCGGACACCAGGGACTGAGTTTCAGGGTGTGACTGGCCACAGAGGGTCCCCCACACTATGCGGAGGGGACACCAACAAAAACAAAGGAGAGACGACGGCTGGAGGGACGTGGGGAGTTCATTTCCCATTTGGAACCCCCCCCCACACACAGGCCAACAGCAGCAAAGGCGCTGCTGGGCAAGGCGGGGCGCAGCGGCTGTGCACCCCCGTGCCCCTCCCTCGACGGTGTGCGGGATGATCCTCCACGGCCGGGCAGCGGGGCGCTCCCGCGAGGAACCCAGCGGGCAGTTAGCAATCCGCCCATGAAGTCCAAGGCGGGGAGGATGCAACAGCGAAAGGCGGGGAAGGGAGAGCGCCACGCCCCAGAGACTCGCGGGCGCAAGGCAGGCAGAGAGCCGGCAGGCAGGGCCCGCGCTCCGTCTGCGGGCGCCCTTGATGGGGCTCCCTGCCTGCCTGCTCGGGCCCAGGCTGCCGCCCCAGGAGCGGGATTCCTCAGAGAACGGTGCACTGATTGGCTCCCCACCTGGTTTGGTCTCACTGATTGGTTCCCCACCTGGTTTGGTCTCACTGATTGGTTCCGACCTGGTTTGGTCTCAGTGATTGGTTCCCCACCTGGTTTGGTCTCACTGATTGGCTCCCCACCCGGTTTGGTCTCACTGATTGGTTCCCCACCTGGTTTAGTCTCTGCCCACTGCTCAGTAGAAGTTGGGGGCAGACCTACTTGAGATGACCACCTGCTGGTAGACTTGGGAAACTGCACTCCAGCAGGCTGTGCCTCAATATCCTCACCTGCTGGTAGGTGAGGGAAACACACTCCAGTAAACCAAATTATATATAAATGCTCAATTAATTCTGCACTTCCCAAAATAACCCTACAAGACAAGCCAATGCCTCAAAGCCAGCAGAAAATTACAAAGCACCTATAGGATATAGAAGATGTGGACAAGCCAAATGAATAAATTAAAAAACTGGAAGAGACACAAAATTTGTAGGAATTAATCAAAAAGTACACACAAACATCAATATTGTTGCTCAGGATATAAAGGATATGAAGAAGACTCTAGAAAAGCATAAAGAAGAATTTGCAAGAGTAAATAAAAAATAGCAGATCTTATGGAAATAAAAGATACTGTTGATCAAATTTAAAATATTCTTGAGACGTAACACCAGATGTGAAGAAGTAGAGGAACAAATTAGCAATCTTGAGCATAAGGTGTTGGAAAGTGAAAGCACAAAAGAAGGAATGGTGAAAAAAAATTTTAAAAATGGTAATGGAGTTCAGGGAAATGATATACAACAAAAAGTACACCAATGTAAGAATCATTGGTTTTCCAGAAGAAGAATAGAAAAGAGTTAGGAAGAGTATTTGAAGAAATTGTTGGGGAAAACTTCCCAACCCTTCTAAATGACATAGATATGCAAATTAAAGATATCCAATGAACTCCAAATAGAAAAAAATCCAAATAAACCTACTCTGAGACATACACTGATTAGATTGTCAAATGCTGAAGAGAAGGAGAAATTTTTGAAAGCAGCAAGAGTGAAGCAATTCACCTCATACAAGGGAAACAACATAAGACTAAGTACTGATTACTCAGCGAGAACAACGGAGGTGAGAAGGCAGTGGTATGATATATTTCAGATTTGGAAAGAGAAAAATTGCCAGCCAAGAATTATTTATCCAGCAAAGCTCTCCTTCAAAATTGAGGGAGAGTTTAAAATTTTCACAAACAAATGCTGAGAGAATTTGTCCTGCAAGAAATACTAAAGGGAGTTCTACCAGCTGAGAGAAAAAGAAAGGAGGGAGAGTTCTGGAAAAGAGGACAGTAAGGGTAACTTAAAGGAAAAAGAGAGGTAAAAATAGATCTAACAACTGAAAACTAAAGAATAATGTGACTGGTGAAAGAACTCCCTTCACTGTAATAACTTTGGAGGTGAATGGATTAAACTCTCCAATTACAAGATACAGACTGGGCGAATGGGTTAAAAAATATGATCCAGCGATATGCTGTTTACAAGAGACTCATCTTAGACCCTGTGACACAAAGAAACTGAAAGTGAAAGGGTGGAAAAAAGTATTCCACACAAACTGCAATCAAAAGAAAGCTTGGGTAGCTATACTAATGCCAGACAAAATAGACTTTAAATGCAAAGATGTCATAAGAGATAAAGAAGGACACTATGTGTTAATAAAAGGGATAATTCAACTAAGAGAAATAACAATCATAAATGTTTATGTACCCAATCAAGGAGCTCCAAAGTACAAGAGACAAACATTGGCTAAACTGAAGGGAGCAATAGACGTTTCTACAATAACAGTGGGAGGCTGCAATACACCACTCTCTTCTATAGATAAAACAATCAGACAGAGGACCAATAAGGAAATGAAGGACCTAAACAATATGATAAATGAATTAGACTTAATAGACATATATAGATCATCACATACCAAAGTACAAGGATTTACATTCTTGTCTAGTGCCCATGGAATGTTTTCCAGGATAGAACATATGCTGGGCCACAAAACAAGTCTTAATAAATTTAAAAAGGTTGAAATTATTCCAAGCACATTCTCTGACCACAGTGGAATGCAACTAGAGATCAACAACTACCAAAGAATAAGATCTTTCACAAATATATGGAGGTTAAACAGCACACTCCTAAACAAACAGTGGGTCAAAGGAGAAATTGCAAGAGAAATTGGTAAATGTCTAGGGATGAATGAAAATGAGAACACAACATATCAAAACCTTTGGGATGCAGCAAAGGCAGTGCTGAGAGGGAAATTTATAGCTCTAAATGCATATGTCAAAAAAACAAGAGAGATCTAAAACTAAAAACCTAACTGAACAAGTGAAGAGGCTAGAGAATGAAAGCTATTCTCTTTTGTATATATGTTGTATTTCACAATAAGGAAATAATTGAAACTGTGGTACCATAACTCATAACAACTTTGGAAATTTCCTGTATATCTACTTGTTAAATCAAACTTTGAAAGATTTTACCTTTTTGTATGTATCTTATACTTCATAATAAGGAAATAACGGAAACTGTGGAATTGTAACCTATAATGTTCTTTGAAATTTGCTCTCTAACTACTTGTTAAATTTCACTTGGAAAGTTAACACTTGTATATATGTTTATATATATGTATATGTTTTATTCTACAATAAAAGTGATTTAAAAAGTATATTGAGATATATTCACATACCAGATAATCTTCCAAAGTGTACAATCAATGATTCACAGTATCATCCTGTTGTACATTTGTCAGCACAATCAATTTTTGAACATTTTCATTGCTCCACAAAAAATAAAAATAAGAATAAATATAAAAAAGGATACCCAAAACATCCCATATCTCTTATCCCCTATAAGTGATTTATTTTTGTCTTTTTATTTTCTTACTCATCTGTCATACACTGGATAAAGGGAGTGTGAGTTGCAAGGTTTTCACGATTATGTAGTCATACACTGTAAAAGCTATACAGTTATACAATTATCTTCAAGAATAAAGCTACTGGATTACAGTTCAACAGTTTCAGGTGTTTCCTTCTAGCTATTCTATTACACTAAAAACCGAAAAGGGATATTTATATTATGCATAATAATAACCTCCAGAGTGACCTCTTGACTCTTTGAAATTGCTCAATCACTAAAACTTTATTTTGTTTCATTTTGTTTCCCCATTTTGGTCCAAGAAGGCTTCCTATATCCCACAATGCCAGGGCCAGGCTCATCCCTGGGAGTCATGTCCCACATAGTGGGGAGGGCAGTGAGTTCACCTGCTGAGTGGGCTTAGAGAGAGAGAGGCCACATCTGAGCAAAAAAAGAGGTTCTCTAGGGGTGACTCAGGCATAATTATAAATAGGCTTAGCCTCTCATTTACAGGAATACGTTTCATAAGGGGAAGCGCCAATATTGAGTCTCCCACACTTTTGAAGGATAGCTTTGCTGGATAAAGAATTCTTGGTTAGCAATTTTTCTCTTTCAGAGTCTTAAATGTGTCATACCACTGCCTTCTCACCTCCATAGTCCCTGCTCAGTAGTCAGTACTTAGTCTTATGTGGCTTCCCTTGTATGTGATGTATCACTTTTCTCTTGCTGCTTTCAGGACTTTCTCCTCTTCAGCATTTGACAATCTGATTTGTATGTGTCTTTGAGTGGGTCAATTTGGATATACTCTATTTGGAGTTTGTTGGGATTCTTTGATTTGCATATTTATGGTTTTTGTATGGGTTTGGGAGTTTTCCCCAACATCTCCTCAAATAATCTTCCTAGTCGTTTATTGTTCACTTTTCCTTCTGGGACATCAGTGATTCTTATATTTGTGCCCTTCATGTTGTCCATCAATTCCCTGAGATCCAATTGAAATTTTTTTATTTTTCTCACCATTTGTTCTTTTGTGTGTTCACATTCATTTGCCTGGTCCTCTAGTTCACTTATTCTTTCTTCTGCCTCTTCAAATATACTGTTATGTGTCTCTAGTATATTTTTAATTCTGTCTACAGTATCTTTCATTTCCATAAGCTCTGTTATTTTTCTATGTACTCTTTCAAATTTTTCTTCATGCTCTTCTAGTGTCTCCTTGACATCCTTTATGTCTTTATCCAACCCACTGTAGTTATTTTGGAGATTTGTATGTACTTCTTTAATTAGTTGTTCCAAATTCTGTGTCTCCTCTGGCTTTTTAAATTGGTCCTTTTGCTTGGCCATGTCTTCTTGCATCTCCGTGTGCTTTGTGATTTTCTGCTGATTTCTCGGCATTTGGTTATCTTGATAAGGTTATTTTGAAAGTTGATTTCCCTCACCTAAGATTTTATAGTTGCCTGGGTTTGTGTTGAAGAACTCCTTTGGCACTTGGCTTATCAGTAAGTTCCAGCTAGACCATGGCCAAGGCCTCCCATGGGAGAAGCAAGTCTATTTGGACATCTGTAGAAGACTTGGCAGAACAGCAGCCTGCCACAGTGCACTTTCCCTGTCTTCCCTGCAAATGGTGCTCTTGGGCCACTTCATCCCCCCAAGCCCATTTTTCCCTGACTGTGGCAGCCTGCTGGGCAGGGGCCAAACAAGCAGTTCTCTGTGGGTACTGGAGCCTGCCAGCCCTGGGGGCACTGTGTACCTCAGCGGCGAGTCCACTCGAGGGCACCTTGGCTCTGGTGATTTCCAAGCTTCCAAGTGGAATAACCTCAGGCTGTGGGACTGAGATTTTCACCTTCCCCAGCCCTCTGCCAGCTCAGAAGTGACCTGCTATTCATTGGCTGCAAAACCACAGGAGCATTTTTAACTTTGCAAATATGTGAAGGTTTTTCTAGTTATCTTTTTGTTAGGAACCTCTTCCCTCCTTGCACATGGCCTGAACACGTGGTCTGGGTGAGACGAGTCTCTGAAATGCACGGAGGCTTTCTCCATGCTCATGATGGATTTCCTAACTGGCTCTGTGTGCTTTATTTGTGGGCTGCAAAATTCTCTATACACCTTGCTCATTGGGCTTCCAGATCTTCTAAATCCTTGCTGCTTTTCTGTCAGCCTGAATGGTCAATATTTGAAGGATGGGTTGAAAGCCCCCTGAGATATGGCTTTATCAATTTCTCTCTATAATTCTCTTAACTTATGCTTCTCAGATTTTGAGGGTATTCTGTCGGGTGCATACAAGTTTAAAATCACCTTATCTTTTTGGTGAATTTAGTCTTTTATCATTAGGTAGTGACTATCTCTATCCCTAATAAAACTTTCTATCTTAAAGTTTGTTTTGCTGATATTAATATCTTCCCTTTGGTTGGCATTTGCCCAATATGTTGTTTGCATCTTTAATTTTCAAACTTTATATGTCCTTAAGCTTTAGGTGTGTCTTTGGCAAACAGCATATATGTGGATTTTTAAAATAATATCCAGTCTGCCAGTGACTGTCTTTTAACTAAGTGTGATCCATTTTATTTTATTGTAATAATTGATATATTTGGACCAGTTTCTACCATTTTAACCTGTTATTTTAGTTTGTTTTACTTTTTCATTTCTTCTTTTAAAAAAATTAATAATATATTTTATTTAGTCCATAATATTATCATTACAACATGTAACCAATATAAGCACTTATTAATGAGCTATTTTACACTTTTTTTTAAAACTGCATATTTGAAATCTGGTGTGTATTTTATTTTATTTATTTTTAAATTTTTAATCAGTACAGTTGTAAGTTTACAGAAAAATCATGTAAAAAATACAGCATTTCCACGTACCCCCCCCATTGTTGACACTTTGTATTAATATGGTACTTTTGTTACAATTGATGAAAGAATATTGAAATTGTACTGTTAACTATAGTCCATGGTTTACATTAGGTGAATTGTCTCCCATATACCACCCTACTATTAACACCTTGTATTGGTGTCATATCTTTGTTTTAGTTCATGAAGGAAGATTCTTATACTTGTACTATTAACTATACTCCATAATTCACTATAGGATTCACTGTGTTCTACAGTTCTGTGTTTTATCTTTTAATTTTTATTCTAGTAATACATACAACCTATAATTTCCCCTTTTAACCACATTCCCATATATAATTCACTGCTGTTAATTACACTCACAATAATGTGCTATCACCACTATCCATTTCCAAAACTTACAATCAACCTAAATAAGAATTCTGTATAAACTAAGCATTGACTCCCCATTCTCTACCCCCAGTCCATCCTCTGGTACCCTATATTGCAGATTCTAACTCTGTGAGTTTGCTTATTATAACTACTTCGTATCAGTGAGATCGTACAATACTTATCCTTCTGTGTCTGGCTTATTCACTCAGAATGTCCTCAGGGTTCATCCATGTTGACATGTGCATCAGGACTTCACTCCTTTTTGTGGCTGAATAATAGTCCCTTGTGTGTCTATACCACATATTGTGTATCCATTCTTTGGTTGCTAGACACTTGGGCTGCTTCCATCCTTTGGCAATTGTGAATAATGCTGCTATGGACACGTGCAAAAATCTGGTTGAGTCCCTGCTTTCAGTCCTGAGGATACACTTAGTAGGGGGACAGCTGGGTCATATGGTGATTCTATACTTAGCTTCCTGAGGAACCGCCAAACTGTCTTCCACAGTGGCTGCACCATTCTACATTTCCATCCACAGTGAATGAGTGTTCCCATTTCTCTGCGTCCTCTCCAACTCATGATTTTCTGTTTTTTAAATAGTAGCTATTCTAATAGGTGTGAAATGATCTCATTGCAGTTTTGATTTGCATTTCCCTAATAGCTAGTGATATTGAGCATCTTTTAATGTGCATTTTACTCATTTGTGTATCCTCTTTGGAGAAATGTCTATTCAAGTCTTTTGCTCATTTTTAAATTGTTTTCTTTATTGTTGAGTTGTAGGATTTCTTTGTATATTCTTGATATGAAACCCTTATTGGACATGTGGTTTCCAAATATTTTCTCCCATTGAGTAGTTTGTCTTTTCACTTTCCTGACATATTCCTTGATGTCCAAAAGTTTCTAATTTTGAGAAAGTTCCATTCAACTACTTTTTCTTTCATTGCTTACGCTTTGCATGTAAAGTCTAGGAAACTATTGCCTAACACAAGGTCCTGAAGATGCTTCCCTGTATTTTCTTCCAGGGACTTTTATAGTCCTGGTTCTTATATGTAGGTTAACTTTTGTATATGGTATGAGGTAGTGGTCCTCCCCCCCCTTTTTTGGCAAGTATTCATGTCCTCTGGTGCGCCCAACACTGCTGTCAGCTCCTCTTGTGTGCATATCATCTAGCCTTTTAATTCTGCATTATTACAGATACGTGTTTCTCCATTTGGTTTGGCTACTTAGATTTTCTTTCCTCTTAGTCTGTGGGTGGGGAACTTCTCTTTGGCACTCAGTGAGCCTTTCTACCTCAGTCTTTTATTGATTTTTTAAATTCTGGGAAATTTATCTCCATTCTTCCTTTAGGTATGTCCCCCTCACTCCTCCTGGATCTTCTATTATTATCCAAATGGTAGTGCTTTGACCTCTACCCATCATTTCTCTTAGCATTTCTTTCCTCTCTTTGTCCTGCCCTCCTTCCTTCTCAGAAATTTCCTCAGTCTGATCTTCCATTTAATGGTTTGTTCCTCAGCTGTATCTGGCCTGCTCTTGCAACCGCATTCTTATGTTTTTTCAATACTTGCCACTCTGTCAGGGCAGTGAATAAGGGGGGAGGCCAAAGAGCTCGGGGCTCTAGGGATGAACCCCAGAGAGAGCCCCAACTCTTGAAAGCCGGAAGCAATGCTCCAGGCCAGGAGTGGCCCTTTGCTTCCTGCCCCTCTCCTGGGAGAAGCAACACCTGGAGCAGCCAAGCCTCAGACTGTCATTCCCCAGCCTCATGGACTTTGGGTGGGTGGGAGCAGCTGCAGCAGGGATTGCTGGGAACTTGTAGGTTTTGTCTGTTTTTATCAGCACCTCCCACCCACAGGGCTGCTTCTGCCGGCCCTGATCCCACTCCCAAGGCCCCTGAAGTAGCTGCAGGTTTCAAGGCGGCCAGGCCCTGTTCATCTCGAGGCAATGGCTGTGCAAAGCTGGAACACGACTGCCACAGCCCCTTTCCTGTATTGGTGTCCCACGGCCCTGCTGCCTTCTGCTAGAGGCCAAGCCCGCCACCCACCCCGCACCTCTCCCCACCACCTGGGTGGTTTCTTCCCCACGGTTTTCTTCTGTTTCATGATGTTTTCTCTTTAGTAGTGCCTCCGGGGTTGAACCTGGGGGAGGCGGCCAACAGCCACCAAGCACAGGGATGGATGCCTCCGTGGCTGACCTCTTCCTCTGTGCTCCAGCACATCCTACTGCTCACAGGTCGCCCTTCAGCTGCATCAGATCTGCTGTTCAACACCGGCCGGTCCACGTGTGGACCAGGGACCTGCAGCGTCCGCCTCACTGGGAGAGTCTTAGAATTACAGGATTTCAGCCCCCACCTTAGATCTACTGAATCTGTGTCTGCATTAAAAAATTGTTTAGAACAGCTTTATTGAGCT